>CAIGRT010066273.1:0-13229 GCA_903798405.1 Fraxinus platypoda | reverse complement strand
GAAAAAAAAAAAAAAAGAAACGAAAATGAAAGTCCTCCAGAGCCAAAGGTAGAAAGAAAGAGTAATTGAGCCGTTGAACTAAGGTGACTCCGCATGCACACACATTAAGCGTCAAGACTCGAGAGTCGGCATCGTGCACGTCGAAACCGCACACACCGCGAAAATCCTTTGTTCCCTTTGCCCGTTCTTCATCAAATTCTTCCAATTATCTGTAATACTGTAACAATTCCTCAAAATTACTATTTTTTTCTTTTCAATTTCAGTAACATTTTCAATTTTTTGGAGCATAGAATAAATCGAAATGGGGCAGCCATCGGCGCCGCCACCCCCGATTACCCATCCTCCGCCGCCTCCTCTAACGCCACCGCCTCCAGCTCCCGCCCAATCTACCGGAGGAAACGTCGGTGGTTGCCAGGTGCGTTGCGCGGGTTGCAAGATGGTGCTGACAGTGGGCCCGGGTTTGACGGAGTTCGCGTGCCCTAGTTGCAAATTGCCGCAAATGCTGCCGCCTGAGCTGATGCAGCCCAACCAGTCACTGCCCCATCAACAGCGCAACGTGCAGGCATACGGCATTGATCCGACGAAGATACAGCTGCCTTGCGCGCACTGCAAGGCCTTGCTTAATGTTCCCCATGGCTTGTCACGCTTCAATTGTCCTCAGTGCGGCATTGAACTGGCACTCGATCTCTCAAATTTTCGACATCTTTCCTCGGATCTTTACCTGCCCCCGCCTTCTGAAGAAGTCAATGAGGTTCCCTCCTTATATTTCTCCTATTTTTTGCTTTTTATTTTTTGTGGGTGCATAGTATGTAGTGACATATAAATTGGAATGTTTAAATGCCATTGGATTTCTTTGCTGTCTGATTCGTGCGATGTCTATTCAGATAAACCTTCTTACCTCGGGGATTTCACTGTGGTTCATGTGAAGTTTTGTGAGATTATTACTTCTGCATACTTTGGTGGTTAGTCTCATCTGATACTTTGAAGTTAAGAGACTTGGTTAATAAGAATAAAAAGTTCGGATGTTCAATCATTGGAAGAACTGAAAATACAAAAGTTAGTCAAAGGTGGCTTCCCAATATCAAAGATTAAACCTTCTCATTCTTCGCTGAGATACTTCATTGGAATATACAGTCTTATCTTGTATTTCAGGTTTAACATTTGGACTAGTACCCAACACATTGTCTTCCGTCAAAAAAGTATTGATTTCCATCACTCTTCGTTTTAAAAGTTGACGGACATAATTTTTAAAGTTGCAATTGTGAAATATTTGTGAAAATTCAGGGGCAACTCGGAAAATGTTGAAAGTTTTATGGAAAATTGTAAACATTCGGGAAAGTATAGTGGCAACTGGGCCCTTATGAACTTTAACGTAGTTTTTATGAATTACCTTTCTCCAAATGACTCAACACATTTGTTTTTCATGTTATAAACTTCGACATTCCTTTGTAAATATTATATGTTTAACATGGCAAGCTTGCCATGTCCTAATAAAAAAAAATAGAATTCAATGCAGATAACCTCTGAGAAAGACCATAATTGTAACTTGACGACTGTAGATCCCATTTAATGCACAAAATTACCGTTTATTGCTAGAAAAGTAATTATTAAGAATGAAATCTCTTATAGAATAGTACATGCTGGATCTTTTAATCATATAAAACTCGTATTTGCCCCTCATGCATCCAAAAATACATTCTTGTGGTAAGATCTAACATCTATTCTTTCTCTTTCTTTTCCAATTCATCGATTTTAATACGATCCTTCTTTCATCCAAAAAAGGGAATTTTTGTACATTTCTTATTTGTCATTTGACTCTAATTATACTCATTGAATTATCAGCCTCGGATCCCTCTTAGAATGAGTTTAACCTTTTCTGTTACCTTAAAAATGCCTCCATATTAATTCTTTGATTTTCTTGTATTCGTTATTTCATTTCTCGTAGAAGAAAACGGAAGAGAAATGAACTAAAATATTGGATAGAAAAAGTTAGATGATGCCGGTTGAGTACTGTTTCAACGGTTTTTGTTCGAGAAGAGAATTTTGAAGGGACGTTGTGGAAGCATTCTTCTCATAAGAAGATTTAGTATTGCAATCCGGGTAATACCACAGTAGTCTCCTTTGCTTTGTAAAAAAAAACGATTACTTGTGCAGGAGACACCGGTTAGTTCAAAGACCTTAATTTGCTGTAAGGGAGGATGACCCAATTATGGATCCGTCTCTTTTGGTAGTTGAAGAAAAACATTGTATTTGCCATGTTACGGGTGAGATTGGTCGTGCTTATGGTTGTTGAGGCCTTATTTCATAATCCTTTTAACGAGGGTGAAGGGGTGAGACTTTAAATGAAACTGCAAGTGTCTTAATTCGGTCGATTTGGAGAGAAGGAACTCTAAAATCTAGATCCTTCAAGCTTTTGAAGCATTTTGCTTAAAAGTTCCCGTAAAGTTGGATCTCCTAACACATTTTTGGCACTTGCAGATATTTTTTTGAGTTCTCTGTGAGTTTTATACGGAATTTTTTTTTATCTATTTTCTTTTTATTACCAATTGCATCTTTAGAAGTTGCTTGTTTTAGAGTTTATCTTAATAATGTATTTTCCCTGAATTACAGTAAATCGTTGATATTTTCCTTTTGAAATAACACCATTTAGGTAGCTATCGAAGTTGAGCGCGAAGAAGATGAAGGTGGAACAGTGGGAGATACATTCATGGATTACGTATGAGTCCTTATCCTCCTTGAATAATCTGTTTTCTCTAGCTACCTTCACTCTGCATTGAGCTGTTCTATTGAATTTATGAACCTTAAGGAGACATTGTTAACTTTTCTCTTCTGTTTTTCTTTGCATTTTCAGCGTCCTCCCAAACTGTCCATCGGTCCTCCCCACCCAGATCCTATTGTGGAGACATCTTCCTTATCTGCAGTGCAGCCTCCTGAACCTACTTATGATCTGAGAATTAAGGATGACCTCGAAAATTCAAAAGCACTATCATGCTTGCAAATTGAAACATTGGTCTATGCTTGTCAGGTTGCTTTTACAACTTGACACACATAGAGACAGATATATGTATGTTGTATTTAATGTTTACAATGTTAATCTTGTTTCCATGACAGAGGCATCTTCAGCACCTTCCCAATGGTGCAAGGGCTGGATTTTTTCTTGGAGATGGCGCAGGTGTGGGTAAAGGACGGACTATTGCAGGGTTAATATGGGAGAATTGGCACCAAGGGAGAAAGAAAGCATTGTAAGTGTTCTGTGATATGCACTGGTTGGTGCAAGTTAGGTGTCACGAGGTCATATCTTAATTATGTCGAGCAGCAGTGATTGGATAAGCTTTGATGCAGCGTCTAATAAACTCGAGTTCTATATTTTTTTTCTTTCTTTTTCTAATGACCTTATGCAGGTGGATTTCCATTGGTTCAGACTTGAAATTTGATTCTAGGAGAGACTTGGATGACGTGGGTGCAATGTGTATAGAAGGTACATGCTGCTTTTTTACTTGAATTTTTTCTATTAACTGCCTTGAAATTGGGGTTGTTTTCTTCTCTTGTTCCTGTCTTTTCATATATCTGGGGTAATTGAGTTTCTTTTTATTTATTGGAGGGAAGGGAGCATTCAGTTGCACACACATTTGAACTTAACTATTTATAAAGACAAACCCGATCATAGGTGATTTGTCCGTGTTATGCCTAGTTTTTGAAAACAACTTCTGGAATTAGCAAATAATATTAAATCCACAAATTTGGTCCTTCTATTTATCAAGACAAACACGATCATAAGTGATTTGTCCGTGTTATGTCTAGATTTTGAAAACAACTTCTTGAATTAGCTAATACTATTAAATCCACAAATTTGGTCCTTCCATCTATTTTGAGACTGATAGGTGAGGTGGCCATTTGAATCTTAACTGAAGGTGTTTGGTGTTAGACGGTAACACAATAGTTGAACCAATTTCACAATTTGAAAGTAGAAACCATAGGAAGGGGAAAAAAAGAGAATAAATCTGCATATGGAAGCAATAAGCAAGGGAAACCTTCTTTTTAGTATACACTTGGTTGACCAATATCAAGGGTTTCGTTTTCTTGATTAAGTAAAAGGTGGTGTACTAAGGTCTCAATCCCCTGATTTTTAATTTTATCCCTTTCTGATTGTGGTGTTTCGAATTTAATTGTGTTAATGTCTGTTCATACTTGTTGTATACTGGTCTGCTAGGGGTTAAATGACATAATAAGATGACCATTTCAATTTAATTGTAATGTTGTCATTTTCTCTCTCTGTCTAGGAATTTATTAAATTTTCAGTGATATCATAATATGATTCAATAGTCAGGATATTTTGGTTATTGTTGGCCTAAAGTATTTGAGGTTTAGAGGATTTCTGAGTTGGGTTCCTTGTACTTTTACCTTGTAGTGCATGCTTTGAACAAGCTTCCTTATTCTAAGCTCGATTCAAAGTCCGTTGGCATTAGGGAAGGAGTTGTTTTCTTGACGTATAGCAGCCTCATAGCATCTTCTGAAAAAGGTCGTTCTCGTTTGCAGCAGCTTATACAATGGTGTGGACCCCAGTATGATGGTCTAATCATATTTGATGAGGTATCAGATCTTCCCATGAAATGAATATATCAACATGACTTGCACAAGCTAATCTTGTGTGATATCCGCATGTTTCATGCAAGGAAAACTTAAACATCTTTTCTAATTGCTTATTTTAGTGTCACAAAGCCAAAAATTTGGTCCCAGAAGCTGGAGGGCAACCTACAAGAACAGGCGAAGCTGTGCTCGAAATTCAGGTGTGTACTTTGCTAAACTGGTTAATTAAAACTTGTGTTAATACATGTCTCACTTTCAATCCTTTAGCCGTACCAGGATATATATTTACTATTGTTTTTCTTCCCGTGGAAAAGGCTTAACGGCTTCTGTTAATTTGAAAAGAATGATACAGATATATAGGGCTAGAAATTACAAGATAGAAAAGAAATAATGTACAGCTATTCAAAAGATTCTAATGGCTAGACAAACTAGAAAAGGATATATTACAGCCTATTAGAATATCTGAATGTAATAGAGGAATTTTTGCACATCTTTCAACGGTTCATTCTGTTACTTAGTTCAATGCTTTCTGGGGCACCAATAAATGCTTTAAAACAAATCTAATTGAAACCTGCCTTAACACCTACCTCACAATGAGGCATGCAAAAAATGTCTCAAGGCTCTGATTGTGAGGCAGTTTTTTAAGGGGTGTGCCTCAGTTGTATAAGGCATACGCCTCAAGGCTTGTCACCCACACAACTTAAAAATTCTAATTGACCCATTTTAAGAATAGCCTACTGTCACAAAAGCATTAAAAGAATTGTCATGTAAACCCATGTTGGGAATAGTGCACTATCCCCACCAATTAAAACAATAGTTTCTTTATAGATTTTTCTTTTGTTTGTTTGCACACTATAAATTGTTCTATTGTGAATTTTCAAGATTGTCTATGATGTATTATGAGCTTAATTAGTATTTTAGTAAATTTTTTACATTTTCTGTTAGCTGTGAGGCTTACGCCTTGCCTCATGAAGGAAAAACGCCTCAATACCCAATTACGCATTTTAAACTCTCTCTCTCTCTCTCTCTCATTCCCTTTTTCTCCACTATCTCTCTTTCTGTATGCTTATGTTGGCGTTACTATCCTTCTTTCACTAAATATAAATATTTCAGTAATGATTGGTCTCTCTGCAAGGTTGATTTGCTTTGTTGTTGCTGTTGAATCCTATAATATGATGGTCAAACGTCATTTTTTCAAGCAAATAATGAAGGGATATGAATTAAATTGGATAGTGTTAGCTTTTTTAAAATATTAGAAACTATCTATCTGGGGCTGAGTTATGAGGAAAGATATTTTAAAATTAAGGAGGACTGAAAGTAAATGAGGAAATGTTGAGATCATCCTTGGATTATCTAATAAAAGCTCTAAATATGAAGTGGGAAGGGTTATGACCAGTTTTTGGAGACGATACATGTCATGGAGGACATAAGAAATATCGATTCCTCTAATCTTTGAGAGCAATGTGTATAGATTCAGCTTTGTAGACTTGTTCATGACGATGCTATATCTTACCTTCGATACTGTAGAGTGCTTCAGCAATTTGTAGTCCTTTATAGCCTTTTCTATATTGTATTATGTTTTTGTTCTGTCTCTATCACATAATTTAAATTTTGCTTTTTTGTTTTGGCCTTCCATTTCATGTGATTGTGTTCTTGTATGTTGCCTGCCCTTGGAGTTTGTTGGTTTGCAATATCCTTTATTGATAGTGTACATATGCTTATCGATATAAGTTGCAGCAACAGTGCAAAAATATTTTCTTTCTTCCAAGTGAACTAAAGAATAAGCAGTAATAGCATTATGCTTTGTACCGTCTTAGTGGACATTTAATTGTTATTTTGATTTCTAAAATATTAGGCCCGACTTCCTGAAGCTCGTGTTATTTATTGCTCGGCTACTGGTGCTTCTGAACCACGCAATATGGGTTATATGGTTCGCCTTGGTCTTTGGGGAGTTGGAACATCTTTCATCAACTTCCGTGAATTTTTAGGTGTGATTTCCATTTATTGCAGCAGACAGACTATTTCATTTCTAGTTTAAATTTATGTCAGCATTAATCTTTCATGAATTCAGGATCTTATGTAGCTATGCTGGACAATATCCTTTGGCTGAATTATAGGCTTACCTTCAGTTTCATCATTAATTTCCTTGCTAATTGCTTTGACTGATTTTTTTTAATCCAATTTAAGAAGTCGAAGCTCATTTTTTTTAACATTCTGTCTCATTTTCTTGTTTGCTCAATTTTTTTAAAGAAGAAACTCATTAATTTTACAATTTGAAAAGCTGAAGACCCATCTCCAAAACATTAGGGAAGAGTCTCATATCAATGTCACGTATGTTTCATCTTCTCAATATGCTCATTGCCTCATTAAGAAATGAATACAATGGTTGTTGAACAAGAGGGAGAATTATAGTTCTTCACCTATGCGTGGAAAATTATTAGCAAAAGGAACTATGATTATGATAAAGATAATTTGATACATGCTTTGATTGTCATGTCAATACGACTCCTGCATTTCACCAACCTGGATGTTGTTGTGCTATTCACATTTGCTTGCTTGTGCATTTCTCATATACAAATGCTACATTATTTGTTTATTATGTTCCCTTAGTCATCCAGCATGGTACAACTGTAGATCTTCAGGCATACATTATGTGTTGTTCAGGTTTATTTTATGCATTCGCACTCATATAAACTCTCATCTCCAGTTTTTCCTTCTCTTTTCAGTGAACCTAAAGATTAACAAGATTTTATTTTCGATTTTGTTTATCCTATGATTGTAAAGTTGTAGCTACCTTTCATGATTCTTTGCAGGTGCAATGGAGAAAGGAGGTGTTGGAGCTCTAGAACTTGTTGCCATGGACATGAAAGCAAGGTTTTCATTCAGCATACTGCATGGAACAATTAGCATGAATAATGATTTTGCAGTTAAAATAACACTTTGTTTTTTAGGGGTATGTATGTTTGTCGTACACTGAGTTATGAAGGTGCAGAATTCGAAGTTGTTGAAGTACCCTTGGATTCCAGCATGATGGTATACTGCAGTTTCTTGGTTTTACTAAATTATAAAGGAGATTGATAACTGAACATACGGCAATTTAAAAATTTATCATTTTCTCACATCAAATATGGTCTTTTGAGGGCTATTTATCGAACTTGTCTTATACATTCTTCTATTATACTGCATCCGTAAGTCGAACAAGGGATTCCTCACCAGGTGTGCTATTTGTGGGATAGCTTCTGTTTTTTGTAGTAAAGTTTCATGAAGAAGTCACATTGGGTCAACTTTTTCTAAAAGCTCTTCTTACCCGACAAAACACTTCTATAAATTATCCAAACATGTCCAAAAGTAGCTTGTTAGTCTTAGAAGTAGCTTTTGACTTCTCAAAAGTCTTGCCAAACGGACCATGAGGAAGTCGTCTTGGACCAGCTTCCTCTAAAAGTTATTCTTACCTGACAAAATACTTCCAATTATCCAAACATGTTAAAAAATAGCTTGTTAGTCTTAGTGCCCGTTGGCATGGCTTTTTAAAAGCCAAAAGGAGCTTTTGAGATCTAAAATTGCTTTTGGACCTATTTAGCTAATTTTATAAGAGTACTTCTTTTGGTTAAAAAGTTTTTAGAGGAAGCTGGTCCAATGTAGCTTTCTCTAAGAACACTTCCGAAATAGGAAGCTCTTTTAAAAATTGACTTTTAAACGAAAATTAAGATAGTTTTTTCCAAAAACTCTTCTACAGGAAACAAAAGCAAAAACCGTACCAAACAGGCCCTTATAAGTAGCTTTTGACTTTTCAAAATTTCTGTCAAATGTGCAATGTGTACTAATTAATTGAATGTATGAGGAATGCTATTGCATTGAATATTTTCACATGTTACTTTTTTTTCAGTTCAGGCTTAATCGGAGTTGATATCCTGGAATGCTGGTTACTACATCTTTCTGATCATGCTGAATTGGTGCACTTCCATGAATTGTAGTAATCTGAAGAAAAATTTGCAGATAACCATGCTTTACATATGTTTACCGAGGCACTCAGCTATTATGTGTGTACACCACTGATAGCCTGACTGTCCACCCTTCACCATTTGTCTGCCTCTATTGTGTTGGATTATGTTCATGAAAAATGACAACGTGTTAAAGAAAATTTTATTTCTGTCCCAGAAAGTATATTTTCCTTGACAATTTCAAGGTTTCAGTATTGAAATTGTCTAGACAAGCTTCATCCATGTATAAATGATAATTGGTGCATGATTTTCCTGACCATATAAACTACTAATGGATGCGACTATCTTTTTTCCACCTGACACTTTACTGTTCTCAGGATATGTATAGAAAAGCAGCAGAATTTTGGGCCGAGTTGAGAATGGAATTACTATCAGCAAGCTCATTTCTCACCAGTGACAAGCCTAGCTCAAGTCAATTGTGGAGATTATTCTGGGCTAACCATCAGGTTTATAATCTTGAACTCTCCAAGTTTGCAGCAAATATACAATATATATTGAACACGCTCGAATGTTTTCATTATATACACATTACATATATGTTTTTTTTTTCTATGTACGGCTGTAGCGTTTCTTTAGACACGTGTGTATGTCAGCCAAGGTGCCTGCAGTCATAAATCTATCTAAGCAAGCATTGATGGAAAATAAGTGTGTGGTCATAGGCCTACAGAGTACTGGAGAAGCACGGACTGAGGAAGCTGTGTCAAAATATGTGAGCCTCCCTCCCCCCCCTTCAATAATGCTCAAGTTTCTTGGATTTCCAAATCCCTGCCATATATGTTGTCAACTTGTCATACTCTGGTGAAAATAATTAAAATTGCATCCATATCAAAATGCTTGTCACAGAAACCTTTTATCGTGAATTTTGGGTATATTTTCTTGATGAATTTGTATTCAACAGATTTTCCTCATAAAATTTTTTGTGTGGAAACAGGGTCTTGAACTTGATGATTTCATCTCGGGACCTCGTGAGTTGTTGCTAAAATTTGTTGAGGAAAATTATCCTCTGCCAGAGAAGCCTGAACCTCTTCCAGGTATCTATATTGTTTGTACAGTGGAACAGTGCGTATCTTCCTTTTTTTGCATCCTGAAGTATTCATTTTCTACTTTTGTGCTTAGAGGAAAGTGAGAAAGAGCTACCAAGAAAGAGACACTCAGCAACACCCGATGTTTCCTTCACCGGGAGAGTAAGGAAAGTTGCTAAGTGGCAAGCTGAAAGTGATGAAGAAAGCGAGTGGGGATCAGAAAGTAAACTATAAGAGTCCTTAATCTAATGAGTATTTCCGTGCAATATTGAACGAAATCTTGCTCTTACATGGTTTTGAAAATTAGCATTATTTTTCTCTATCACAACATTGATGTCGTCTCATCTGTAATCATTATCAATTCATTATTTATTCCTTTGACTTCAGCTAAGTACATGAATATGTGAATGACATATTTGGAATTTTCAAGTCTTGCATGTGCAGTGCCATGTAGCCTCATGGATGGAACATGAGGAGAGAGGCTAGGGCAAGATGACAAACTTTTGGCTAGTGCTGTGAAAATTAAGTTAGCCTTATCACTAGAAAACTACACGGTCTTCATATTCCCTCTCGACCTATAGAAAGAGTGGCCCAAAGACTTCTTGATTATATTTAAGTCACAGTCACGGTCACGGTCTCTTGGCTCTTATATGCCTTGTTTAGCGGTCAGGTATAATTGATACGTTTTCCTGCAGTACACTTGTCTCTCTATCATAGTTTTGGTTATGACTGAGAAATTATCATTTTGGCTGTAAACCTGATGAAGCTTATCGAGAGCAGCTCGTTGAGTTTCTGATATACATAGCATATATCACTTAATTATACAAAGATTTCAAATGTATGCTTAAGATCCCCCAACTCCACCTTTATCTAGACATTTGCATTGATGGCTTCTTTTTATTTGACACCCAATCTTCACTCATTAAGCCCCTGTTTGAGCCACATTCTCATTTTTCCACTCATTTTCAACCACACATTCTTCAATAAATAATATTTTCCATCACATCAATAATTTTCCCTTCTTTTTGAACAACATATTCATCGTCACATCACAAAAAAAAACATTCTCTCCTAAAAAATGTGCATCAAACACACACTAAACTTACCATTGAATGTATAATGCTCTCTCTCTCTCTCTCTCTCTCTCACACACACACACACAAAATACAAGGTTTTCATTATTGCTGATTCTCATTCTGATTTGTGCAGCCGACACTGAACCTGAATCTGTTGGATCTGACGATGAGTTCCAGATATGCAACATATGCAACTCAGAAGAGGTATTTCTATCCCTCTCTCTCTCTTGTTTAGATTTATAGGACATGTTTGGTGTGTTTTTTAATCTATCCTGCTGTGATACCTCTCTTTACTTACGTAGGAAAGAAAGAAATTACTACAATGTTCCTGCTGTGGCCAGCTTATCCATCCTGCATGTCTACTTCCGCCTGTTGTTGAAGCTGTACCTGAGGATTGGTCTTGTCATTCGTGCAAGGAAAAAACGGAGGAATATCTCCAAGAGAGACGTGCCTATGTTGCAGAATTGTTTAAGAGGTATCATTTGTGCAATAAATGGTTTTCTTTGCCAACCATTTTTCCTTTCAAGATAGCATGCTAATGTTATTTTTGAACCTTGCACACGATTTTGATGGCATTTGCATTTAGCCAATTAATGGAAATCGAAATATATGATTAGGTATGAAGCAGCAGCTGAGCGCCAATCAAAATTTTTAGAAATAATTCGTTCAATGGATCTTCCAAACAATCCATTGGATGATATTATTGATCAGGTAGCTGCACGACCGAACTAAATACCTGTCAACATTGCTAATATATCACAATTTTTGTCTGCTATTAACCTCACAATGTCTGTTCAGCTTGGAGGCCCTGATAAAGTCTCAGAAATAACGGGGAGGCGAGGCATGCTTGTCAGGGCTTCTGATGGAAAAGGAGTCACTTATCAGGCACGAAACACGTGAGTTTTGGGAACGAATGCACTTGCATTTTTCTTTATTTTATTTAAGATAGTAAAGTCACTATCTGGTATGGTTTAGGAAGGATGTAACCATGGAAATGGTCAATATGCATGAAAAGCAACTCTTCATGAATGGCAAGAAGCTGGTAGCTATTATTTCTGAAGCTGGGTCAGCTGGTGTTTCATTGCAAGCTGATAGAAGAACCATAAATCAGGTAATTTTTGTTATATTTCGTGGTTCTTAAGTGCTATTTGAGTTTGGATCTGTTTCTTACTAGTCTTCTCATTCTCCCCATATCTCAACAGAAAAGAAGAGTTCATATAACCCTAGAACTACCTTGGAGTGCAGACCGAGCAATTCAACAATTTGGAAGAACACATCGTTCTAATCAAGCTTCCGCACCTGAGTACAGGTAGAGATCAGTTTTACAATTCTGATTCGATTAATGGGTGTGTCACACATATATGTATTGCAATCGGCACAACTGTAAGCTTAATTTTGTGCACATTTATGGTCAATTTAAGCAAGCAATGCAAACTGAAAATGTTATTCTTTTGATACAGAAGTGGAGAAAGGGTATTTTTATTCATATGTAGACAATTGAATACAAAAAGGAATTTATAGAGCGTGCATATTGAATTATTCTTGGAAAGGCTATTTTAGGAACGGAAGTATAATTAGCCTAATAATTCCAAACTAGCTATTACAAAACATTAACTATCTCAGAAATATACAACAGAATCTTCAAACAAGAAATAGATTCTACAATAATTTGAATATGCAATGGTCACTTGTACTGTACCCCTATTATTCTACTTAAGACTTCTAGAATTGTTTTGTTGTATTGATTACATTTTTTTTGGCATACAGCCGAAGAATGCTTAAGACTACATGTAGAGTTTGTCGATTTAACATATACCCCTGTTCTGCATGCTGATAACCAAGTAGCAAATATATTTTATGCTTCACAGGTTGCTTTTCACGAACCTTGGTGGTGAACGCCGGTTTGCATCGATCGTAGCCAAGAGACTTGAATCTCTTGGAGCATTAACACAGGGAGACCGGAGGTAACTCCGAATCATTCATTTGTATTCTGATAGAGAGCCTGAGTGACAATTAATTTTACCATACCATCATATCCAAACACGCGACCCTAATATTTTGTGAATAAGGCTTTGTTGTATTCATTCATGACAACATGATGTTAGCTCTGTTGACTGTGTTGTAGGGCCGGACCCGGACCGTCTCTTAGCACCTATAATTATGATAGTGTTTATGGGAAGAGAGCCCTGATGATGATGTATAAAGGACTCTTGGAACAGGTCTTCAGTTATTTTTACACTATGGTCTCATACTAATTTTTATATTTCTCTTATATTTGTATAAGTTATCTTTTCTTTTGTTTTCTTCTTCTTTTTAAATCAGGAATCTTTACCAGTTGTACCACCAGGGTGTTCATCTGAAGAACCAGAGACAATTCGAGATTTTGTTCTGAAGGGAAAGACTGCTCTTATATCTGTTGGAATAATTAGAGATTCGGTTTTCGGTAATTTTCTGATTTATATGTTGGAAAGTAAATGTAGATTTCATTTCTTCAAGGTTTTTCCCTGTTTTTATTTTTTATTTTTTTGGGTGGGGGGGGGGGG
>CAIGRT010066263.1:0-23125 GCA_903798405.1 Fraxinus platypoda | reverse complement strand
AAAAAAAGTGAAAAAAAAATTTACCAGTGTGTCTAGAATTTTTTCCAATTGCAAAAAAAAAAAAAAAAAACCTGAAAAATATTTACCCACCAAAACAGCAAGAATTTATTTTCCTCAAAAATGTGGAAAATTTGAAAAGTTGAAAAATGGAAAAATTCCATGGAAAATATGTGCTATCAAACGGGGCCTTAGTAAAATTCAAAGAAAAAATGTAATTAAATAAAGCTAAAAGGAAAAGAATATTTCGGGAGCTAAAGCACCTCTTTGTTCTCTTTTTCGTGAAGTGCTTTCTAAGTATCCTTTCCTGACCGAAAAATGTTTACTATAATCCTCAAGAAGTGTTTATCGACTTTTTCGATCAGACACAAGAGTATAGAAATTGAACTCCGGTCTGCATCTGCAAGGCGCGACTCAACAAGCAATCAAAGGAATGCAAGTGTTGGTAGAAACAAAATGTATGGGTTTTCGCCTATTACCAATTTCACACGATATTTCGAGTATACTAGAATATCAAGTGAGTCTTTATAGATGTCGGCATCTCCATATTGAAAAATTAATAATTTGTAAAAGTATACTAGATTAAAAAATCACATAATTCTAACTTTAAATAGCAAGAAATCTTGAAAAATAATTTTAATTAGGTCGATTTTTGAGCATCTCTTCAACACAATTGCCCCACTTTGATTTCTTAAACCCTAAATATACGTTTCAAGCTTCACATAATGTGTTCTTGTCTGCCATCATTTGGTACGAAAAAATGCAACCTTTCACCGAAGAAAGTTCAAAGTGAAAGGCAAGATAGAAGAAATATATATATATATGGTAAATTACTTCAGGGTTCCCAAACTTTTATAAGTGTGTAATCTATGTCTTCAACTTTTGATTTGTGGCACACATGTCCTCAATCTTTTAACGCGATGCGCAAGATATCCTCATCTAATCAAGGCTTGTTACAGGGTAAAATTGTACAAAAGATATTAATGCTACACTTTTTGTTTGTTATAACATATTTTAATTGTAATAAAAGTTCTCAACCTTTGCTCATTATTGTACTTGTATCCTCAACTTTTTTTGTCGTGTTTTTATCCTTAACCTTCAATTAATTTGCATATCCTATCCTAATAATGGTTTTATCCAAATATTCTATTACGTATGCTTTGAAATGATGGATAATTTGTTGTCGAACTTTTGTATTTGCTTATTTTTACTTATTTAAAATGAGGGACAAAATTTGGTTATGTAATCTTAAAAGGATTTTTTGGACGAAATTGTCATTAATTACAAAATGTACCAATAAATGAAAAGTTGAGGATAAGAATGTGAAGGAAAAAAGTTAAAGATCTAAATACGGCAATAAGTAATAGTTAGAAACCTTCATTGCAATTAATTGCAATTAAGATGTGGTATAGCAAATAAAATACGTGAATATAACTATCCTCTCGAAACAAATAATTTTTTTTATTTATTATTATTATTTTTTTTGTGTGTACATCCTTACAATGCGTGGCCCTTGTAAATTTAATTTCTGAATAGACGTTTCCCGTCTAAGGACACTGTGAGCATAATGATAAAATGTCGAGGACATGAGTACTACAAATGAAAGTTGAAGACATATATGCTATACTTATGAAAGGTTGAGTACTTCATGAGGAGTTTACACACACACTCCACTCATTGTCAAGGTTGGGAACCTGTGACTTTTGAGCAAAAAGATTTGCATATTTTGATGATGCCTTGTCGGCCATATATTTACCAGAGAAAAGCAGCCATTAGAATGATTGATATGAATTTGAAGGTAATTCTCCACTTAAGTTGGAATACAATCCTCCTGCAATAATTATGGATACAAAGAAGAAAAATTGTGTTATGGTCATTTTTGTGTACATTTAAAGCATTTTCTGTAAGAGAATAAGATACCACTATACAATATTACGAAATAAATGACAGATTTTTGTGCAAGTGCAGTAATAAATTCAGCAATTAATGCAATAGAGAAATATGGGAGAACGATAAAGGGCTGAATTTGTACAATCACAACAAGTCGAACAGTTTGAGACTGTTAGTGAAAAGTTTCGAAAGCTAAATCCATCTATATTTGAGGATGCACTAGACCGGGATTAGTTGAGAATTGTAGAGAACACGTTTAGATATAGTAGAGTTTCAAAAGAAGAGAAAATAGTTTGCACATCTTTCTTGTTTCGAGACAATGGTGAACACCGTCGGATACGAGGAACGGCATAGAAGATATCAATGCTATGACTTGAAATGAATTTAAAGAGTCGCTCCATAAAACATATTTATTAGGAATATTGTTTAGTACTGTGTATCAAATATGTACTATAGCATATCTATACAATGCACGAAATATGGTTGAACAAAGTGAGGTATTTGCCTAATGAAAGTTAGGTTAAGATGCATTTGGTTTTGAATTGATCTGCATTGCTTTGAGCATGATCAATATGTAGTAGAACAAGTTAAAAAGATCGTCTAATATATTGTCTAGTACTGTGAACTTACCTCTTAGGGGTCGGGATTAGAAATTCATGAGTATATACAACACAAGGGGTGCAATTAAGAATTCGGCCGATCATGAATTGCCTATGATGAAGCAACCTTGGCAACATCATGTTCAATTTGTGCGAGTAAGCCATAGAGAAATGTCTTATCAAAGGAAGTCACTCCAATAACGTTCGATAGTAGAGACGATATCTATTAGTGTTGTATGTACAGTATATGATCGAAAATGAAGGAACACAAGAGACAAACGATGAGACAAGATGTGCTCAGATTAATCTTTAGTTTTATCAATTTCGTTATGTATTAATAGGATATTGATCTAGTATCAAATTGCTCACGTTTCTTTTTACAAAAAGAAAACCATTTAATTTCTACTCGATACGAGATTCATAAGAGTCCCATTGTAAGTAGGAAACTAATTTTTTTATTCTATTTAGGATAGACAAACGCAATCATAGAACAATTTCGAGTCAAAATTCTAACATAAATGTAGAAGGTTTTTTAAAGTGAAAAATGTAGTTCGAAGAAGTTAAAGTCCGTCGTCTCAACTAAGCTATTCGAAATAAAAAATACTATTCAAAGTTGAATTTCAATAATAATAATATAGTGAGTAAGATATTCTGAATTTTGGGATGAACATGCATGCCACGACTATCGGCATTGACAACCATGAATCACCTCGTAGAAGTCTTTCTAATTGCTAAAAGGAAACAAAAACGAAATGTCACACAACATGATATAAAAATAGTTATTTTCGAAAAAATGGAACACGAAACACGATGAAAAAATTATATGAAATTTTTTTACTAATTTATTTTAAAATTTAATTTTTAATTTTGAAAAAAATATTTATACTATATAAATAATAAAAAAAATACCACGATTATTCTAGTCGAATTGTAACAGATACACAATATTATCTTAAAAATTATAATTGATCAAATTATTTATGTAGTTTAATGATGAAATATTGAAAATATAAACGAAATAATTTCCTTAATATGATCTTAAATAAAGTTTGAAACAAATAATTGTTCTTTATTTAATTGTTTGTTCTGAAATTCAAATTCTCTTTCATGGAAGTTCAATAGAAAAATATAAACTTTTCAAGTGGAAATGGCTGGAATTTTGGACGGCCGGCACAAATAATTAAGGTGTTAGTAGAGTTTTTAAAAATTTAACAACAAGAAATAGAAAAAATAAGAAAACATTTCTGAGTTTCCAAAACGTTCACGAAACTTGTCTGAAACAAACGCTAACCTAGCATTGTGGAAATTTCCATGTTCGTTGTCGAACTGAGAATACACGTTGGATCACTTGCAGGTCCACCTTAACATGGTCAAAAGAGCTTTTTTATCGGAGAAGTGAAATAGATTAGCATGGAAGGTCGATCCAAGACTCCATCAGTACAAGTCAACATATATATGGGAGATATTATATAAAAACATTATGACAAGATTGAAAATGTGTTACACCTTGACGGAAGCACCGCCCACAACAACCAATAAGATCAGTGAAGTCATGATGACCTAAGGTACATATAAGGTCTAGGTATTATGATGATCCCATTACATTCGAACTCTCTAATCAATCAAATCTCTTCAAAACAGGAGTGACACATGGACCTAGGTCGATCACTGTAGCTTGACTTGACTATGGCATCAAACTCGAGTCCTATGGCCTATATAAAGGAATGAAGGACACCGGAAAATTGCCGAACTTAGAAATCTCTATAATACTAATACTCAAATTCATGCTTTTACTTTATCCAAATTACAGCAATATAACACTGTTACTCTAGCATCTCTAAATATCAAAGTGCTAAAAGAATTTGCAATGTTGGGATTCGAATTTCTCATCAATCAAATAATATGTATGAGCTATATATGCACGTACATAATCTTTGTTCTGAAAAAAGAAAAAGAGTCAATACTGCACATGACCTCTTCTATCAATTACTTAGTAAATTGACAGGAAGACATCCGAGGAAGAAAACATCTGGAGTCGATTCAGAATTTGACGAGAATATTTCCCACATAATACAGCGATGAACCAACTAGTTATTAATCAAATAGTCAATGCCATCTTGGATATATAAGATTCACAACTTCCATGGAATATTTGCCTAAACCCTAAAAATTTGTCTTTTAGTGTTATTTCTTGATCCATAATCCACAATGTGTGTGAATAACACAGAAGGAAGTGCAAAACCGACACCGGTTCAACAGTTTCAGACAACTGTCGGAACTCCGATTCCAAATGGTGGAGGGGTGGCGGGTCAGTGGTCGACAAGTTTATGTGGTTGCTTTGAAGAAGCCTCAAATTGTAAGACTATTATTATTATCATTGCATTCACTTTACAATTAGCTTATTATTGTTTATCTTGTATGTAGGTCGGCCTTCAGATTTTGGGTGCCATGTATGACATTTTAAAATGGTGCCACATGCCCCTTTCATGTAATTAAAAAATATATTAAGAAATTTTAGTTTTACCACATTTCGCACCACAAGCTTTTCGGACTGGGTTAAACTAAATTTGGGTCATCATACTTTAACAATAATTAAGCACAAAACATTGAAATTAGCTATAAATGAGCGTAAACCATGTGAATTCTTTCCCTTAGTATAATAAAAACGTGTTTTGGTATGATACGCAATTATGAATAAGAAATACAATAATATTAAATAAGAGTCATTATTTGTTTGTTTTTTTTACTCTTTTTTCATATATATTATGCCATTTAACTTAACGTAATAATAAAAATTTAAAATTTTTAAATTAATAAACATTTTAAATATATAATTATACATATATATATACACACGCACTCATAACAATTTTTTTGATGTCTCTACAATGTTGGGGCCCTGTGCGATCGTCCAACTTGCGCATCCTCAAGGCCGTCTCTACTTGTATGTGTCTCGTTTTTTGGACACTGATATTTCGACCTGCACGTGGCAACTTTTGAATAAGTGTGAAAAAACCAAATTAATGAATTTCAAAAGATAGTATCAAAGTTAAAGAAATAGTTTTAGCCTCGGTTTGATTTAGTTAAAAATCAAAATTTAGGTAGATTTTTATAAATGATGAAGAAATATGTGGTTGAAAGTTGGTAAAAGTGATGGGTCCTATGAAATTTGAAGTTGAAAAGGAATTTGACAAGAAATTAATGAGTTTTAAAAAATAAGATAATTCTACTTATACATCATGCCATCCATAATGGATGACATAATTTACAAGTGGAATTATCCTATTAGAGGGTGTGCCGGTGGCCAGCACACCCTCCAATAATGTACTGCCACTTGTAAATTATGTCATCCATTATGGATGCCATAATGTACAAGTAGCACAACCCTAGAAAATATGGATCATACATCATTGTTTAGAATTTAATACCTCTCATGATGTTTGCTTGAAGCTAAATACATATGAGTTGAGTTTGATGTCTTGCTACATATACTAGTATGATTGACTATTAGTTGACGTTGACATTGAACCTTCTTAAACGGGATTTAGATAGACTTTTCTTGCGATAACGTGACTCATGACTTAGTTTGTGACTCGTATAACATTAACGATTGGGGAGATTTTTTTGGGTATCGTGCTTACAGGTTGTGTGACTTGTTTTGCTGTCCTTGCATTACCTTCGGCCGCAATGTCGAAATAATTGACAAAGGAACCACATGTAAGTTATTTACCGACCAAAATAGGTGATTATTTTTATATGTTCCTTTGTAGTAGTAAATGGGTTTTACTTCTAATTGATTTTGCAGCTTGTGCTCATGCTGGGACTATTTAGTATTGTTATTGTAAGTTAAAAATACCAGCTGCCAAGAACAGAATTATGCTGGCGCTACACATCCTGAATTTTAGGAAAGGAATCACTTTCAGTTGGCCAGCTAGGACAGATTGTTAGTCTTGCTGGTAGCTTAATTCTAGAATCTTCCTTGAGGCTTAATACTTGTATAAAACCGTGTGTTCATTAGTAGATTCATTCATTGAAATAAAGTATCATTTTTAGCTAATATTTCTACTTGGTATCAAAGCCTATAATGGCTAACACCAGATCCGGCAATAATTCTGAGTTTAACACAGCCCCAACAATTACACAAGCAGCTATTGGCCAACATTCATCCTTTGGAATGACTATTACTCAGACGCCTGCAGTCAAACTTGACAGAAACAATTTCCTATTGTGGAAACACATGATAATGCCAATAATCAAAGGGCATAACCTTGAAGGATTCTTACTGGGGACAAAGGAGTGTCCACTAGAGTTCTTGGCTACTCAAACAGCCGTTGGACAAGGAGTAACAGTTGAAATGAATCAGAATCCTGAGTTTGTGAAGTGGAATTCAACTGATCAACTCCTCATGGGTTGGTTATATTCATCTATGACCCCTGAAATAGCCATGAAGGTTATGGGTTGCACCAGTTCGAGCAAGCTCTAGGTAGCAGTAGAGGAGAGTTTTGGAATATTAAACAAATCGCGAATTATGTTTCTCACAGGCGAATTGCAAAGAACCAGGAAAGAGTCTATGACAATGGATCAATACTTGACTACCATTAAACAATTGGCTGATATCCTGGAGATAGCTGGGAAGATCATTGATCAAGGTGATCTGATTACTCAAGTTTTATCAGGTTTGGATGAGGAATACACACCCATTGTGGTCCAGATTAACAGCAAAGAAAATATGTCATGGCATGAGTTATCTTCATTTCTTATGACTTTTAAGAGTTGGCTTGAACACCTAAATCAGGTGATGATCAGCTTCACATCACTCAATGTTAGCCAATCAAGTGTTCAGTTGGCACATAGAGCTGGTCCAGGATTTGGTAGAGGTTACAGAAGCACTGGCAGTGGGAGATCTCCGAACTTTAGGGGCAGAACAAGAGGTAGAGGTAGAATTGTGACTGGCAGACAAAATGAAACTAGAGGTCCATGTCAGATCTGAGGATTGAGCAACTATTCTACAAGCTGGTGTTATAATAGGTATGATGAAAGATATATGGGGAGCAAACCATCAATTGGACAACAGAACTTTAACTCAGCACCATCAGCCTATATTGCCTCTCTTGGAGTGCTTGAGGATCCAGCGTGGTTTGTGGATTCTGGGGCTAGCAATCACGTGACAGCAAACAAAGGTAATCTGAAAATCTTGAAAAAATATGAGGGAAAGGAAAAATTGCTTGTTGGTAATGGAGATATGTTACACATTGCACATATTGGAAAGGGAAAAATTTGTGCACTAACAAATAAATCACTTGACTTAAACAGATTATTGCATGTTCCCTCAATCAAAAGAAATTTAATTAGTGTCTTACAACTCACAGCTGATAACAATGTTTTTATGGAGTTCTACTCTAACTATTGTGTTGTTAAGGATCACCAAACGAAGAAGACTCTGCTGCAAGGAGTACTTAAGGATGGGTTGTACCAGCTGCAATTGCCTGACCCCAAATCAGAAAACATCTTTATCTGAAGCCTTAACCATCTTTACTCAATTCAAGAAACTTGTAGAAAATAAACTGGACAGAAAAATTAAAGCACTCCAATCTGACTGGGGTGGTGAATTCAGAAATTTTAGAAAAATAGCAATAGAATCAGGTATCGAACTCAGGCACTTTTGCCCTTACACCTCTGTTCAGAATGGTAGAGTTGAACGCAAGCACAGACACATCACTGAAACTGGCCTCACTCTCTTAACTCAAGCCCAAATGCCTCTTTACTATTGGTGGGAGTCATTTAAGGCTGCTACCTTCCTGATTAACAGGTTGCCTACCCATGTTCTACATCAGAAATCACCTTTCCAATCTCTGTTTAACACAAACTTCGACTTCAGCCAACTTAGAACATTTGGCTGTGCTTGTTTCCCATACCTTAGGCCCTACCAGAAACACAAATTCAGCTTCCACTCTCAAAGATGTGTATACCTTGGCTATGGTGAGTCCCACAAAGGTTATAAGTGTCTAAGTCAAAATGGTAGGATCTACATTTCCAGACATGTTACCTTTAATGAGCAAGATTTTCCTTTTAAAACAGGTTTTCTAAATAAACGTGCTCAATCCCAAACCTGTGATAGTACTATAAGCTATCTTCCTTTCATTGACCTCAGCCTTAACTCTACACCTCAAAATGCAACTGCTGGCTCTACAATACAGCCTGAAGGTACTCCTGCAACAAGCTTCATTGATGAAGAAATTAGAACTAAAGTAAGAGGGGGTGAGATGCTGGAATTAAATCAGGAAGTGTTAGCAGGAAATGGAACTTCAGAAATTCAACCAACTGAGATTAACACTCAGATTACCACAGGAGAAACAGACTTACAAGAACCTATCATAGTTCAAAATCCTGGACATCAAATGCTTACCAGAAGTAAGGCTGGCATCTTCAAATCGAAGATCTATACTAGCCAAGCAATTGATGAAATGTCAGTAACTGAGCTTGCAATTGTTGATGAAGCACTGACAAACAGCCATTGGAAAGATGCAATGCAAGAAGAATACAATGCACTTATGAAAAATGAGACTTGGATCTTAGTCCCACCAGAAGCTGGAGTGAAAGTTATTGGCAATAAGTGAGTTTTCAAACTGAAGTTTGACTCAAATGGGAAAGTGGCAAGGCACAAAGCCAGGCTTGTTGCCAAAGGTTTTTTGCAAACTCCTGGAATTGACTTCAGTGAGACCTTCAGCCCGGTTATTAAAGCTTCAACCTTGAAAATTATTCTAACACTTGCTGTATCGAGAGACTCGAAAATCAGACAAGTAGACATAAACAATGCGTTTCTGAATGACAACTTGATTGAGGTGGTCTTTATGGATCAGCCACAGGGTTTCATTGATGAGAAGTACCCTAGCTACATATGTAAACTGAAGAAAGCCTTATATGGTTTAAGGCAAGCCCCAAGAGCTTGGAATGATGAATTAAAGCACACCATGTTGGACTGGAACTTCAAGCAGTCCAAGGCAGATAATTCCTTATTCTTCCTGGATAAAGGAACTGATATAATCTTTGCACTAATATATGTTGATGACATTATGATAACAGGTAACAACAATCAACAAATGCAAGAGTTCATTGACAAGTTGAATGTCACCTTTGCACTTAAAGACATGGGAAAATTGAGCAAATTTCTGGGAATTGAAGTTCAAAGAAATGCAACTGGACTTTACCTGAAGCAAACCAGATATGCAACGGAATTACTAAAGAAGTTTGGCTATGAAAACTTGAAGCCTAGTCCAACACCTATGGCTACGGGAAAACCAATTTCCCAAACGGAAGGTCAAGCTATGAAGGATCCCACTTTGTATAGAAGTGCAATAGGAGGTCTCCAATACCTTGCTCACACTAGACCAGATCTGACCTACTCTGTGAATAGACTAAGCCAGTTTCTTCAAGCTCCAACTGACTCGCATTGGAAGGTACTTAAAAGGGTCTTTAGTTATCTAAAAGGCACCTTAAGTCATGGACTTACTATACAGAAGAATGATAGCCTTCACATCACTGCTTTTGCTGATTCTGACTGGGCTTCTTACCCAGATGATAGACGATCGACTGCTGGGTACTGTGTGTATGTTGGAGACAACTTGGTCTCATGGTGTTCTAAGAAGCAGCACGTTGTCGCCAGATCCAATACAGAAGCCGAATACAGGGCTTTAGCTCACTGTTCTGCAGATGTAACTTGGATTCAATCTTTATTTGAGGAACTGAAAATACCACAGCAGCACATTCCAATCATCTGGTGTGATAGTTTAAGTGCTAGTGCGTTGGCATCTAACCCTGTATACCACGCTCGAACAAAACATATAGAATTAGATGCCCATTCATAAGAGATAAAGTGCTCGACAATCAGTTGAAGATCTGTTACATACCCTCCTCAGATCAAACAGCAGACCTGCTGATTAAACCAATGTCACACTCAAGATTTCAGCTGCTTAAAGACAAGCTTGGAGTAGTGGAACACACTCCACCTTGAGGGGGGGAGGGAGGGGGGGGGGGTGCGGTTAAAAATACCAGCTGCCAAGAAACAGAATTATGCTGGCACTACACGTCTTGAATTTTAGGAAAGGAATCACTTTCAGTTGGCCAGCTAGGACAGGTTGTTAGTCTTGCTGGTAGCTTAATTCTAGAATCTTCCTTGAGGCTTAATACTTGTATAAAACCGTGTGTTCATCAGTAGATTCATTCATTGAAATAAAGTATCAAAACCAAAATAATAAAAATAAAAACTATGAATGGGTGATTTCTTTCCGTTATTTCCTTGATTGATTCTAATTCAATTTGTTTCCATGACACGAATCAAAAGGATGGATGGCCAATGCTCAGAAATTGAATCAACCTGCAAACTTCACGTGAAATTGCTTCGTGCTTCGACTCTATTTTATTCAGTATGTAATTTTTTTTTTCCTCAGTCGAATAACGTCACAAGAAATAACAGTGATGTTATTTGTTGTAATAAAGATGATATTTGTGTAATAATTGAAATCGTATTTAAAAGTAGACTTTGCATTATATGCAATTGCACATTCATTTTATGACTTGTAATTACTGGTTCATTTTATCTTCTGCTCTCTCTCGTCACAAACTGTGGAAACCAACTGATCCAATAGAGATGAAATGAACAGAGTAACTGTTAAATTAATGCCTAAGGCTGGGGGCACTGTAACTTCTGGTGAAAACTAATTTCTACATAAACAAGGAAACTGCTTCAAAAGATGTATCGTTAAATAATTGTCTGAAGATCTAACTTTGTTATTCATATACCAACGCCGGTGGTCGAGCTAATTCATGCAGGTAATGAAGTAGATTCTCTAGTTTTCGCCATCTTAGCTTGCAACCTCTGCATGAACTTTGGATTAGCTTTAAGTCTCTCTTTGATGATTGAAGTTCCAGCGTCCTCCACCAGTTTCCGAGCTTTACCTGCCTCCTCAATCAACGCAAAGAGAGTCCGGAGGCAATCCTTTCTGTTCTCCTCACGGTGTTCAAACCTGAGTAGAGAACAAAATGTTAAAAATAGACAAAAATGTACAGGTTGATAATGCAAAATTGAAGAATAGCCCAAATTCCACAAAGCTGTGAGCAATTAAAAAAAAGATACAGAATCTAGACTAGAGTTGATATTACATAGTTCAATTAAAATTTATAATACAGAATCTGCAACTAAGTTACCTCTCACTGGTTATGGTAAGTTCATCTTTTCCTGGATTGTATCGGTTTCCTGCTAATTCTCTTAGTCTGCAGAATTGATGCTTTGACAAACCGAGCTCTTTGACAGTAACAGCCAATTTTACTTTTCTATTTTTCGGGTGCCATGCATCACCACCAGGAGCAAAGACCACGCGTGTTTGCCACCTAAGAATTGGGCCCTCACCTGGTGGGTCATCAAGATCTTTTTTCTTATCGGGTATAGCAGTCTCATCAAACTGTTTAGGAGCCTCAGCCTCCATCAGTTTAGCACATTCCAATACCATTTGGTCTTCAAACTCCTTAAACAATGCATAGCCTTCTTCAACTTCAACTTCACCTTTCTCGATCCTATTTGCTATCTCGTCAAACTTCTTTTCCACCTTCTTTTTTATCTTGTCTGAGAAATGTTTGTTAAATGATAAAAGTTAACTCAAATTATAAACAGAATCTAAGAAATATTGGAAAAAATTACCACAATGTTTGATAGAGGAAAAATGTGCATGTAATGATCCATGAAATTGTATCGCTATGCTATAACCCACAATGACAAATGCATATATCATTATCATTTCAAACATACTAATCTAGCATGTTTTAAGATGAAATTAGGGACTTCGAAAATTTAGGACAAGTAAATACGGTATTGTTTGAGGTACATTAGTATTGCTTGTTCCAGTACAAAAGTAACTTTTTGTCTATTAGATTATAGATTGCACGGGACAGTTTCGTATGAATTCAGATTTCAATTATATCACGGGTAAAACCATATGCACATATACAAAAGCCAATTATATAGCAATACAGGAAAACTTCATTTGCATGCATTTTCTTATTAATTAGAGGACAATTAATAAAAACCCATCTGAAGTATAATTACAAGTATTCCTCATTTGCATTTCTTGAGGTTGTTTGTGGTAATTTATGAAGTGTTTTAAGTTCATAAAATGTTGCAACGGCGGTATTTTCATGTATCCTGGAATTTAAAACAGAAAAATAAGTAGAATATAACTTTTTGTAAGAGAAAATGGTAAAGTAGATCAAATGAAATGTAAAAATATATTCAGTTTACATCAACAGTATAACTCAAGAAAAAAGAACTATAATGCAAAGGTGCAAGCGAAGAAGAATGAAGGGAAGATTGACATGTCCCAAAAATCAATGCCTTTTGAAAGAGAGAAAAGTTTTTGATCAATCCAAAAACCACCATGAAAAATGAAATCAAAGAATTTCTGAAAGAGCGAAAAGGAATAGATCTATTACCAGGTAGAAGTTTGTCCCAGTTAAGCATGTCCTCTAGTATTGCCTCGCACTCCCTAGTATCCTTCAGATACCCATGTTCGACAGCCTCTGCAATCATGTCATCCCACTTCTTGTCATCCATATTAAAGTACGGATCACTTGCCATTTTCTTCACCACAATATCCCTTGCATTGTACAAATCATCAATCTCTTCATCCGTTTCATGAGCATCCTCAAAATCTGATTCAAAATCTTGGTCTTTAACATTATCTATCGGCTGCCTTTGAAGCTCTTCCATCAACTCATCATCTGTGTCATCATGCTTATTAGAAATACTCCTTTTTAGAATACTCTCAAAGATTAATGGGAGTGCTTCCTCGTTGCCATTCTTGAAGTAGTCCTCTATCTGCAATTTTAACTCTGCAAACATAATATTACAAATAAAGCTGCAAGTTAGTTCCTGTCAAACATATGACATGTTTCACGGTCTTACAAGGAAGGAGGCTGTTACAAATTCAAGAAAATTCAGATTTATACTCAAGAAATTAAATCTTAATAGTTAAAACATTTTGATTCAAGAAAGATTAGACTAGCAGTAGTAAGTCCATGATGACTCATCAACCGAATCAAGTAGTTCATCAAAAGACAAAAGCTTTCTTATCCGAATTCAGAGCAGCACATTGTGCAATCTACTTAATCAGTTTTCAAAAAATACAACTACTAAAAGCCTAGTCGGTAGAGCTTGAAACAACTAATTGACTGAGCAATCATAACAGGAATCAAATTACAGTTTAACATTTCCAATTTTCTCCAACGTTAACGATACAGGCATTCCTCAATAATTCATTATAAACAATCTTATTAATCAATTAAAAAAATCCCCTTTCTTCTTGAAAACATTGAGCTTCAAAAAACTACACAATACATCAAGATACAATGCAGTTTCCCTCGATCTCAAATATGAATTAGATGAACTAGGAAATAAATCCCACTATTTCAACCCACAAAAATAAAAAATAAAAATACATTTTTCAATCAGTGGGCTCTCACCTTTGTTGGATACATCTTGGACCTCGACGGCCACTTGTTTCTTCTCTTCGGTTTGGCCGACGCTAGATTCGGATGAATCCTGGTTCGTCTCTGCGGTTTCTTTTGTGATATCATTTTCAGATGAAAAAAATCGGATTCTCGAAGAGAAGCAACTGATTTGCGGTACATTACTTGTACTGAAATTGGTACTTCCATTGCACAGGATCACCCTTTTCGATTCGTGTTTGTGACAGAAATGGAGATTGCGGGCGTAGAGAGATAAATTCCTCAGCAAAGCCCTTCTCATAGTGATAGTTCTTTAGGGTTTAGAGTTTCAAGATTCAATTGAGGTACTGCGCGTTGTTAGACAATGGAGAATTGAATGAAATCTTCATTATAACCCACCCATTTATGTTTATTCGGCATTGGTCACTAAACTTCTATTTATTTCAATTTAACCTTCTAACTTATATTTTTATTTCAATTTGACCCAACCTATAGTTTTAGCAACACAATTTGGTGTTTTATCTTTTCTATTGAGATATGACAAATTCAACATATTCCGCACATTATTTATTCACATGGGTGAACCATGTTCATTATGCTTCATGTCGCTTTACGACTAAAATATTATGAACACGTTGATGAATTTTGTTGTGTCACTTTACAATTAGATTGAGTGTGACCATAATAATAATAAAAAAAAATTAAGATTCATGAAAGAATTCTCGACACTACTTTTAATCTACATATTTGAAATTGAAAGACATGATAAAAAGCCGTCGATAAGGTATACATCTTATAGTAGAGTAGTCGTGTAAGACACGATCTTTTAAAAACAGTGTTTGTTAAAATTTAAATTAAAGAAGTTAATTCTTCAAGAATTAATAAAGTACGTAGTTAAATTTGAAGAGTTTCATAAAATCCTTGCTTTACCATGAGGGTGGTGATACTAACCCCATTCATGACATTTAAAAGGTTTAGTTCTTTGAATGTGGTGTCATTCCTTTCCTTTCATTTCATGTTCATATTTGATTCGTTATTCAACAAAAGCAAGTTCATATCACTTTATTTCCATGTCTGAGACGAAATTGACACGATTCATAAGTGACAACTATTAATAAATTAGCAATGCCTTATACGATATCTACATTGGGTGCAAAATGATCATCTAAATTTAAACTCTGAATTATCTCGTATAATTTTGTACTAACTTAACGTGCTAAACATGTCAATTGCCCTCAAATCGAGTCAACCAATCATGTTAATGTACAATCGTTAAAATGAGAAAAAATCGCGTATTGAATATCGATTTTTAGAAAAATGTGTGATTAAAAAATATGAAAAAAATTCGAATTTACTTGTAAAATATTTTTATTGTGTGAATATCTAATTGAAAATGAATATGTATGAAAAATAGTTTTTAAATAATGATTGTCAAATATGGGCTAAATATGCCAATTTAACCTAATGTTAGAACACTGTTACATGCAAACACACTTTTATGCATTCCATCATCCCACGAAAATAAACTTATGGTGTGTTTGATGGATATTATTGAAAAAATAATGTATTTTAAATAGTGATATGATGAGAAATATGTGGTTAAAAAATAAGGAAACGTTATTGATGTGATGAAAAATATTATTTTATTGAAAAATGTGTGTTTGAATATGAGTTTTGAAATAATATATTTTCAAATAATGTGTACCAAACATGAGCTTACTTTCACTTTCAAATAGATTAAGAGCTTGTTTGGGAGGAATTAAAATCAGATTAAAATTGAAAATATAGTCGTTTGAGTTGACTTTTATTAGACGAGTAGGACCCAATAATGACTATATTTTCAATTTTAATTGGATTTTAATACATCTCAAACAAGCTCTAAGAGAAATTAATTAATATAGTTGGGACAATAAATCTTACTTAAATTTTTTCTAATATTCCTATATTGAACAATTGTTTCATGCTCATTATTTTCAAAATACATTTTTGTCTCTTACTTTTAATCACATTTTAAATAAAATGATATAACATGCAAATTCAAATTTTTTTTCTTATTTTTAACTACACATTTTTCATCAATCTACTATTCTAAAATACATTCTTACATTAAAATGGGGCTCAAACAGACTCTGAATAATTATAGTTCATAAAAATAACTTATAAATTGAAACAAATGAAAATAGAAAGCAAATCCGTGTCTACGTCACGGAGGACATAATAATTTTAAAAAAAGTTGTAACACCACAGGTTCTTGAATCACGAGGAGTTTTATCTTTTTTCTAAGATCTTTATTAATCAATTACTATTTATTTGGCCCACCTTTGTTGAATTTTTCAATCTTTTGAAAATCGGGCCAACCGGTCACCTTTCCCAACTTTCTCATCAACCACTTGTACATTAGCATCTCAATAAATTGTTGTTAAATATAATTAGAGAGTGTTTGGTTTAGATTAAAATCAGACTTAAAGTTCACATTTGGTGCACATTTTGAAAGTAATAATCCATTTTTATTGTTGATGTGATGGAGAATATGTGGTTGAAAATGAAGAAAAAGTTATTGATGTGATGGAAAATATTATTTTATTGAAGAATGTGTGGTTGAAAATGAGTAGAAGAATGAGAATGAAAAAAATAATGTGGACCAAACAGAGCCTAAATTTCACAATGATAAATATGTATGGTGTGTGTGAATCACATTATTTTGGAAGAATGTATTTTGGAATGTGTGGTTGAAAAAGAAGGAAAAATTATTGATGTGATGAAAAATATTATTTTATTGAAAAATATGTGGATGAAAATGAGTAGAAAAATGAGAATGAAAAAAAATAATCTGGACCAAACATAGCCTAAGTAAATTGTGATAAAAGTTTATGAAATGTGTAGTTGAAAAGATGTGGGACTCATAAAAATTAACGTTGATATTAATTGTTTGACTTTGAGTTAAATTAAAATCAAATTAAAATCTTGTCCAAAGAGGCCCTTAATTTTAATTACTCATCGATTGAATTAAGCAACAAAATTATCAAACACCTTAAACATTTATATTACCAATCAAAGTATCGAATTATGAGTTATCAAACACCTTAATTTTAAAGTAATTAAATAAAATAATTGAAATTGCAAAATAAAGCAGTTCAATTACCATTATGATAATCGTAAAATAACAATAATACCCTCATTAGTTTATCGAATTTCAAATTCTACCTAATTCCAGATCTTCATTTTTTTTTTCTTTTTTTTGAACCTCAAACCTTGAGGATTTTTGCAGCTTTTACAACAGGATTTTCCCTGGCTATGGCTTCCCGGCCAGCCGCTTTGTAGTCGTAGGTACAATCGTGCCGATCTGAATATCTATGCTTGGAACAGAACATTTCTCCACATCTGCATCGAAATCCAATCAACCCGATCTTTTTCCTGCACCCGGAACCAGAACACCGGGTCACCTCTCTAGGTCTCTTCAATCCGCTCAGATTCTCCACCTCCGCAGCTATTCGTCCAACCTTTTGCGTAGCAGACACCAGATCTGACCTCTCCTGTGACGTCGCCGACCTAGTTCTTTGTTCGTCGTTGCCAGGAACCTTCGGATCCGAGCCATCAGGCGCTCTCTCACAATTACCTCCGGTAACGGACAGCTGTACAGGCGGTGATGGAATCGGCGCCTGAGGGGTGCAAATAGGTAAATTTTTGGGGACCTTGAGCTCCGTTTCTTCTTTCTCTCTCTTCTGAGCCATATCCTGATTGATTTTTGAGCTGTAAAAAGAGAGAGAAGGAGGAGAATTTGGTTTGTATATATCGAGAATGAATCGATGAAAACGGAAATGGAGATGAGGATTTTGTGGGTTACATTTCGATTTGGGTTTTTATGGCTGAGGATGGGTGGATGGGGGTAGAGTTGGTAATGTGATATGTTGGAATAATGTGGGGCTACTTGCAACGTGTACGGGCACCAGGCGAAAGAGGGACGTGAAAAGACAAAAATGCCCTTCTGACTGGTTTTGTGCAAGTGGTGATCCTGGGGAAACTGCGGCTTTAGATCAACGCTGACGTGTTTCTAGGTGTGCTGATAATTATTTATTTATTTATTTTGCAGTAGAAATGGTTTAATGAACTTCTCTGGTATTATTATTATTATTATAATTTAAAACACAATTTGGAAAACTGATTTGTAAAATAGTTGAATTTTGATTCTACTGTTAAGTACATTGGGAATTCAAGCTCAACGTTAAAGATTGGTTGCTATTTTTTAGTGCGCTCTAATTGAAACTTCACAACTCTATATGGACTTTTCGTCGATGCTAGTGAAGCTTCTAGAACAGTTTCTGCTTGCGAAGCGACAATACCGATAAAAGAAAAGCACGAGCAACTACTCCATCAAAAACCTCCATACCTGACGTGAACCGAAATATATCCTAGCTCAGATGGAAAGAGCTAGCCTTCTTTTAACAAGATAGATTTGTCGTTTTTTATTAATAACAAATTAATGGACGTATATTTGTGGAACTCAGTATTAATTAATGTTTTGTTCCCTATCTTTCGGATTGGATAGATCTCGACGTTAAAGGTTACTTCTGACTAAATAGATATATTGAGATTATTGCGATACTTAAGCTAGTCAAGATTTGTCGTTTTTCATTATTAACAAACTAATGGACGCATATATGTGGAGCCCAATATTTATTAATGATTTGTTCCCTATCTTCTAGAGTGGATGGATCTCGACAAGAAAATTTGATTGCTTCCATAAACAAGCGTTATCTGAAATGAGTATGATTTTATCATTATTGTAGATTTGGCAGTTCATTAGTAATAGATCAAAGGTGCAAAGTTTCTTGGTCAAGATTTGGTTGATCCGAGATGGAAATCATCGAGGCCTCTACACGAACGAGGTTAGCTTCAGAATTTAGGGTTCCGTTATTTGATTTTATCCTATTTAGATATTGCTCTTTTAACAAAACTTGTAAAAAGTACTAAAGAGATATCTTGATAAAGTTTGTAATACTTAAGTTAGAGAGGACTCGTCATTTTTATTTATAAAAGATTGATGAGGGGAACCCAGTATGTATTAACGATTCACTTTCCTATCTTCTAGAGTGGATAGATCTCGACAAAGAAAAAATTATTCCTTCCATAAACGAGCATTATCTGAAATGATTCATGGTTGTGGCATTGGGAATGGGAGCTCAAGTTTAATGATTGGGGTAAGATTTGTAAAAAGTACTGAACCTATATCTTGATTCTTGATAATAATGTAATACTTAAATTGCGAGAACTTGCCATTTTTATTAAGAAGAATGGACCCAATATTTATTAACTATTCGATTCTCTTATCTCGCAGTGGATAAATCTCGACAAGAAATATTTGATTCCTTCCATTAACAACTGTTATCTGAAATGATTCATGTGAATCTGGTATTAGCAATAGACATGGTTCCTGAACGGATTAGGGTGTGTGTTTCTTGGTCAAGACATGTATATACTAAATTTTTTTTAACTTGGAAGATTTTTATGAAATAAAAAAGGACACAAATTTGTGGTTGTTACTCTTTTGGTTTTATTATTGATAATATTCTGCATAACATGTAATTTCTTGTTGGTAGTTCTTAAAGGCGACATGTTATATGTTTATATGTCGTTCACTTGGGAAGCATTACATGTTATATGTTTATATGGTGTTGTCATCAGATGAATGTCCAAAATGCTTTCCTTCATGGTGATCTGGATGAAAAAGTTTAACATGCTTCCGCCTCCAGGGTACTGTCGACATGGAGAGAATTAGTAGGTTGATCACTACACTAATCTATATATGGGCTGAAACAAGCATCTTGCAAATGGTTCTCTAAATTTTCTTCTACTATTCAAAATGCTGGTATTCAACAATCCAAAGCGGATTATTCTCTATTTTACTCGATCTTCTGGAAATTCATTTAACTGTTGTTCTTATTAATGTTGATATAGTGATTACATGACATGATCCCTTCGCAATTGCTACTCTTCAAGAAATTTTTTCAGGATCAATTTCGTTTTAAAGATCTTGGAGAATTGAAGTACCTCTTGGGAATTGAGGTTGCACATTCAAAGCAATGAATCGCTATTTCACAAAGTAAACTGTGGATAATCTTGATGATATGGGGGGCCGCCACAGTGACATTTCTTATGGAGCAGAATCTTAAGTTTACACCAACAGACTTGATATAGTGTTTTTGTTGGGCTAGTAGTCTCGCCCACAAGATCACCAGTAACTGGATGTAGTGTTTTTTCTGGAAATTCTCTTATTTCATGGAAAACCAAGAAACAAACCACGTCAGCAGAAGCAGAGTATAGAGTTATGGCCTTTGTTACTTGCGAAATCAGTTGGCTGACACATCTTCTACAAAATTTACAGGTTACCGACTTTGGAGCAGCAAAATGCATTGTAATCAGGCAGCCCTGCACATAAATACAATCCAGTGTTTACCCCGTCACACCTTCAAGAGAGAAAATTTAATCTGGACAGGTACAGACACACTTTATGCTGTCACACCTTCAAGTTGTGGACATGTTTACAAAACCTTCGGGGAGGACGCTCTTTCACTCTCATCTTCACAAGTTGGGCATTTCGGGTTTTCATGCTCCAACTTGAGGAGAGTGTTAAAATTGATATCAAGAAGAGAGGAAATGAGCCAGTTCATTTTTACAAGTCGTTTGGCCATACACGGGGAAGTTTCCTTATTCAGTCTGATATGATTTTATTCTGTACCAGTGATTGTTGCAGATATTTAGCACTGAACCATCTAAATTTTGTATTCTTGTCTTCTTCATTTTCAACAATTCTTTCATCTCATCTTGTTTAATAACAAAATTGAGAGAGAAAAATATATTTCATTAAAGATAGCTGCAATATTTTTTCAGGAGTTGCATCAAAAAACACTCAGCAAACAATGCATAATACTGCCGTATTCCTGTCATACTTTTGATTCTAGTAACAAAATTATCAAAAGTAAATTTGCAGTTTTTTTTTCTTAAATAACTTTCAAGTTCTCCAATCCATTAAGACATTGAAAATTTCAATCATTCCACATTGTGAAATCACCAGGATTTGATCCCTGCACTGAATCTCCAGACCATCCAGCATAATTTGCAGAAGGCATGTCATAATCCACTTTCATCAGTGCCAACTCTTCAGCTGATCCACTTCCATTGCCCGGGGTCGAATTTGACGCCATCCCAAGGTAACCTCCATTGTAACTTCCAGTAGAACTGCAGTTGGTATCCATAACAGAAGAAGACCCCATGTTCATCAACCCATGAAGCAAAACTGGATTGTTCTGGAGGGTATTGTTGTAAAACTGAGTGTTGTAAGAACTTGATTGTTGGTGTAATTGAAGCTGTGTTTGAATGTAATTCTGATAGGCCGAATCTTGATTTGTATTGTAGGGTGAAAGATCTTGATTTTGTAGAGTGAGTAAAGGCTGTGTATGATCAATGGGCTGCTGCATTAGAGGGTATGCTAGAGGGATTGAACTTGAACTGCCATACTGAAAATTTGAACCTAAACTTATCATTTCTTCGTGTTTTCTTGACGATTCGATTGCTTGAGCTTCCTTGAGGCGTTTGGCTGCCCCTCCACCAATTGGAAGAGTGTTGCTATCGAGAATGGCCTTTACATCATATCGATTCATGTCGAAGTTTGTGACTGCATTTAGGCCTCTAAACTTTATGGCTGCTACATCATATGCTTCTGCTGCTTCCTCCTCAGTACCTACATTCATATTTTGAGCAAATTAGTTAGATATGCGACGTACTATATTATAGAATTCATATGCTAAGTTTAGGTCGTGCCGCCACTCATTTATAAAAAACAATGAAAAAATAAATAAGGTCTGCATGTGAGGCTGTGTGTTAAAGACAACTTCTTAAGTTTTTACTTACTAAAAGTTCCCAAGTAAAGATCTTTATTCCCAGCAACTCTTCCAATTCTTGCTTGCCATCTTCCCTGCTGATGATGCCTGCTTATAAGCATTAAATTTAGACAAAGAATAAGTTTAGTGAAAGAAGAGCAATGGGTGATATATACATGTATATGGAGTGAATAGTTTACTTTTAAATACCTTGTTACACCGCGGTACATAGATGCCCCCCTGGAGAAGCCACTACTCTTCCTGGAATTTCAATAGCAGAATAATGAATAGTTAGTCCGTAAAAGTCTGAAACCCAAACTGACAGATAATAATTAAATAATTAACAATTTTAGGTAACTTTCAAGATCAGAAATTGTATGATTAACTAAGGATAGAAAGATTCGAAGTAGCAGTCTGCCAAAATCTTACTCTTGTCATGATCTTATCAAATAATCTGTATACAAATGATCAAAATACTTATTTTTTTAACCCAGAAATTAGGGAATATCACTTGGAAAAGAAAATGTTTCATATGAGGTCGAAATTGTTTGTGATTTTCAGCAGCAGCTATATACAGTAGTTGAACCTAATAAGATAGCAATCACAAGGTGCTTTACCTTCTGATAGAGGCTACAAATTCTTGTCTAGTCATATGTTTCATCTCCTCGATTTCTTTATCATAGTTATTGATCTGCGGATACGAAGGAAAGACATTGTTTTTATCCGAATCCAAATCAAAAACAGAAAACAAAACTGAAAAAAAAACAGCCATATATCTCCTCAATTTTTATTTTAATATTTTTATTTCTGAAAAAACGTAAAATTCAACAATTACTTACAGGAAAATTGGTAGTAGTAGATGTTCCCCAGTATTTCAGTGCTGCAAGATCATATGCCTTGGCTGCTTTCTCTTCCTTATCATACCCACCTTTCGAAGGCAAATTCGAAAAAGAAAAAGAAAATCTATTATTAACGTGTTTGACATTTTGGATGGGACGATACTCAACATGAATAAGATTGTTATATATCCAATATCTGTTACCAAAATTCCATGAATTGACAAAGAGAATTAACTCACCTAAATACACTGCAGGCCATGGAAGACAAAACGAAGCAAAATTAAAAAGAAAAAGAGAAGGGAAGTTAGTGACTATTGGAATAGGGTTTGAGCAAAGAAAGAATAAATATTTGATAAAAAAATAAATAACTTTTTACCTTGACGCCCTTTTCTTGATTGGCCTTCTCTTCTGCAACTATTATCCCATA
>CAIGRT010066237.1:0-13266 GCA_903798405.1 Fraxinus platypoda | reverse complement strand
AACTTTTGTTGTTAAAGGCATGTACCACACTTCGCGAGTTCAGAGGTGGTCCACCCTGGGATCGAGCTCCTCGTCGAAGTGCCCACACATCTCTTCATAGGGACAGTTCATCTATGAAGAGGCTTCCCCTTTGACTTTTGTCATTATGAGGTATTTTAATTTTACAAACACTGAGATAAAAGTCGCTTTCGTTGAATCATGAACTGTACAAAGTAGATATTTACGTCATTATTGATAATATTTGTGTAGATGTTCTATATTCCATGGATGAGGCTGTGCCTTTCCGTCCATATTTTCGATTTTGTAGGTTTCTGGCCAAACCTCTCCCTTGATGCGATAAGGCCCTTCCCAGTTGGGACCAAGGGTTCTTGAGCCAGGTTCTTTGGAAGACAAAAACACTATTTGGAGCACCAACTCGTTTAATCGAAACGACTTCTTCTTCATTTTTGCATTGTAATACCTGGTCATTTTCCGTTGGTAAACGACCATTTGGCCTGAGATTCATCCCTCATTTTTTCAAGTAGGTCAAGCTTACATCTCCGCATCTACTCATTAGATATTTCATTGAAGTGTATTCGACGAAGAGATGGAAGGCCTACTTCTAGTGGACTCATAGCCTCGGCCCAGAGGCCATGGAGAAAGAAGTCTCCCCGGTAGCTACCATGCTCCTTTTGAAGCATACAACTTCCTTTTCAGTCTGTACTTAATCATTTTGTGGACAGCTTCTACCTGCCCATTTGCTTGGGGTGATGCGGGGAGGAAAAATGCTTCATAATACCCAGCTCTTCACTTAAATTCCTTACCTTGTTATTGTCAAACTTTCGACCATTATCTGAGACGATCGAATGGGGGATCCCAAACCTACAAATGATGTTCTTCCAAAGGAACTTAGAAGTGTTGGCCTCAGTAATCTTGGCAAGTGACTCGGCCTCCACCCTTTTGGTGAAGTAATTAATGGCGACAATTGCAAAGCTTGAATTTTCTCTCCCTTTGGAAAGGGGTCCAATAAGATCAATTCTCCATTTGGAAAATGGCCAAGGATTGGAGACAACGCTTAACTCTTGGGAGTGTTGCCTTTGAATATTTGCAAAGCTTTGACACTTATCACATTTTCTGACAAATTGCAGCGCATCCTTGTTCAAGGTGGGTCAGTAATATCCTTATTTTAACACTTTTTTGTGCCAACGACCACCCTCCTGTATGGTTTCCACATACCCCTTCGTGAATTTCCCGAAGCACATAGCTAGCTTGTTCTCCTCCAATGCATCGGAGAAAAGGTAGTAAAAACCCTCGCTTGTACAGTACATCGTCCTGAAGGACGAAGTGGGCAGCTCTTCTTCTGAGCTTCCGTGCTACTTCTTTTTTCTGAGGGAAGTGTCTGGTCTTTAAAAAATGATATGATTGGATTCATCCACAAGGGGATATATTTAACCCATATTATCACCTCGCGAGCGGCCGTGGAAAGTCTGGGAAGATGTTCTATGGCTACCATAGTGATCAACTCAGAATCTCTACTACTTTCCAGTTTTGACAGGGCGTCGGCATGATCATTCTCTATGCGTAGGATCTGTTCTAGTTCGAATCGTTTAAAAAAGGGAATGAATTCCATAACCAATTTCAAATATGCAGCCATGGACTTATCTATAACTGAAAAATTGCCATTGACCTGGCTCACTACCAGTTGAGAGTCACTACTGATGATGAGTCTCTTTGCTTGCATTTTTTTAGCCAGTCTAAGGCCAGTAATGAGGGCCTCATATTCTGCTCCACTATTGGTTGCTTTGAAATCAGCACAAGTAAGCTTATGACCTTCGGGTTAATAAGGACCACACCTGCTCCTTATTCCTGAGTCTCCTGATGACCCATCTATGAAGAGACTCTATGTGGGAGGGGTTCGGGGGTTTCCATCTCCTCTTCTATTTCTAGAATAGGGATAAACCCGGCCACAAAGTCCACAAGGGCCTGCCCTTTGAGGAGGCCCTTGGTTTAAATACGATGTCAAATTCACTGATTTCCACAGCCCACTTTAGCAACCTTCCTGAAGCATCGGGCTTTTGTAGCACTTGCTTAGGGAGAAAATTTGTTAATACATGAATTGTGTGAGCCTGGAAATATGGCCTCAACTTTTGAGAGGCTATCACCAAATAGAGGGCCAGTTTCTCCATGTCTAGATAGTGAGCCTCGACTGCTAAGAGTGCTTTGCTCACATAATAAACGGGCAGTTGGTGATCATTCTCTTCTCTTATCAAAACCGAACTGACGCACTTGTGGTCACCGCCTAATACAACTGAAGTGGCTCATTGTCCTTAGGCTTGGAGAGAAGGAGAGCCTCTCCCAAGTGCTTCTTCAGCTCTTGGAGGGCTTTCTCACATTCTTCTGTCCATTGGAATTTATTCCCACCTTTAAGAACTTTGAAGAAGGGTAGGCACTTGTCTGCTGCCTTTGAAACGAAGCGATTTAAGGCAGCCACACGTCCGGTGAGGCTCTACACTTCTTTTGGTTTCCATGGCGACCTAATGTCCATTAAAGCCTTGACCTTTTCAGGGTTAACTTTAATGCCCATTTGGTTGACAATGTAGCCCAAAAACTTTCCAGAAGCGACTCAAAAGGCACACTTTAAAGGATTAAGCTTCATCTGGTACCCTCTTAAGTTTGGAACGTCTCTTTGAGGTTTTCAACATGACTCCCTGCCTTTAAGATCTTCACCAGCATGTCGTCTACATAGACCTCCATAGTTTTTCCAATCAAGTTAGCGAATATCTTGTTGACGAGTCTTTGATAAGAGGCACCGACATTTTTCAATCCAAAAGGCATGACGTTGTAGCAATAAAGACCATTATCTATGATGAAAGAAGTGTGATCTTCATCTGTTGGGAACATTGGGATCTGGTTGTATCCAGAGTATGCATCCATGAAACTGAGAAGTTCATGCCCGGCAGTTGAATCCACAAGTTGGTCTATTATGGGAAGTGAGAATCTGTCCTTAGGATATGCTTGGTTCAATTTTGATAAATCCACACAAACCCTCCAATTTCCGTTATGTTTGACCAATACCGGGTTTGAGACCCATTTTGGATATACTGACTTCTAGATGAATCCATTTTTGATTAACTTCTTAACTTCGTCTTTGAGAGCTTCGTATCTTTCTAGATTGAGGGGCCTTCGCTTTTGCCTGTGTGACTGACCTTTGGGTCAATGTTCAAGCGGTGACAACTGACTTTTGGGTCAATTCCAACCATGTCCCCATGTTTCCAGGCAAAGACAACGAGATTCATTAGTAAGAAACTTTTCAGCTCCTTCTTAGCTTCTATAGGCAAGTTTCTTTCGATCTGCAGGCGCTTGGAGAGGTCGTGTGGGTCTACTGGGAAGCTCTCAAGGTCTTCCATAGGTGCTGTTTGAAGCTCGCAAACGATGACGCGAGGGTCTTCTTCTGCAAGTTGATTATTTCTTCAACAACTCTCCCTTCTCCAGTGGTAGTCTATTCCTCACAGACAGCCTCTTCTTTAAAGGCATTTATCATTTCGATGTCTTTCCCTTGTTTAGGGACGCCATCCATGTTAACATCTGTGGCGATGACATTAACGCTTCTTGGTTCAGCCTTTCTTAGGGAGTTCGTGTAACATTCCCTTGCACTTCTCTGGTAGCCTCAAATCGTTGCGACTCCACTTTCAGTTGGGAATTTCATGCATAGATGATGGATAGAAGTGACAGCCTAGAGTTCCATCAAGGCAGGTCTTCCTAGTACTCCGTGATAAGCGAAGCGATTATCTTCTACCAGAAATTCCATAAAGTGGTGAGCAGTCAAGTGTGCAGTCCCAATCTCTATTGCTAGAGTGATTTTACCCCATGGGATAATGCTATCTCCTGTGAAACCGTATAAGGGAAAACTCATTGGGGGTCAGCTCATGGTCAACATTCATCTTGTCAAAAGTGGCTCCAAAGATGATGTTAACAGAGCTTCCATTATCCACTAACATCTTTTTTAGGCCATTACGACCCACAACGGCCCTCACCACTAAGGCGTCATAGTGTGGATAATGCACTCCTGCTGCATCTTCTTGAGTAAAGGTGATTGGTAGAATGTTTCTTTCAATAGAGGTTAGGTTAACTGTGAAGCTTGTCATAGGAAGGTCTGCTGCTTCCCTGGCATAATTCCTCTAAGAATTCCTAGATTCTCCTCCAACGTATGGGCCTCTGAAGATTGTATCGATTTCCCTGATGGGTTCCTGGACATCGTTCAATGGGGGGCTTCGCCTTTGTCTTTGACTTTCTATAGGACTTTCTGCATCATTGTCTCTCTTTCTCGAGGCATCGTTCTTGTTGGGGCGCCTCGGCTCGACGTTCTCGGGCTGTTGGGTCTGCCTAGGAGGAGTATCTCTTCGAGGGTGCCTTCATCTTCCTTGAGTGTTGTTCTGAGGGGTGTTTTGTGATGTCCCAGCAGTCTTCCGTGCGGTGGTTATGGGAGTGATGGTAAGCACAATAAATGGGTGCTTCGTTCCTATCGCTAGGTATAGCGCCTTATCCCCTACTTCTCCCTCTTTGATGGTATCTTTGATAGGGTTGTCCCTGATGCATTTTAGCACCATGGTTTACTATCAGTTACTTGTACACAGTAGGTCATATCATCAGTGAAGTGGGACAAGAAACTTTTCAGAGACTCGCCATGCTATTGTCGCATGTCTTATAGGCGTTGAATTGGTTTTCCACCTTCTTTGCTTGTGGCAAAATGGTTTAGGAAAGTCCTCTTAAAGTTCGGCTAGCTCCGGATACTTCCTTCTGCTAATCTGGTGTACCAGACCTCGGTCGCTCCACTTATGGTCAAGTGAAAAGCCCTATACTTTATAGTTGGGGTGGCTCCCTTTAAGTTCATATGGGTTTTGAAGCTGTTGAGATGCTTCGCGAGGTCACCTCTCCCGTCATACTTTGGAATCTTTGGGAGTGTGAAGTGGTTCAACATGGGGGCGTTCCTGATGGCTTGAGAAAATGGTGAATGATCGTCGTCGTCGTCTAAGTCGCAGGACCTTTGTGGTTCATCTGAATCTTCATCCTCCCTGTATTGAGTTTGTAGGGGTGGATGGGGAGGTCCTGCTTCTCTTTTTGCCTGCTCTCTTCTCTCACGCCTATTTCTAGGGGGAGGGATTCGAGGATTTTCATGATATACTAGTTCATCTTGTCTTTCATTCCAAAGAGACTTTTGTTGCCTATTTCCAGGTACATGATGAGATTGAGCCGACCTATTTCTAGGCGCAAGGGGAGGTTGAGCTTGTCTATTTCTAGGTAACCCCGAGCTCAGCCTATCGAAGACGTTTACTGACCTTTGAGGTAGGTCCTCTAGATAATAGTTGGGAGGAAAAGTAAATGGGGCCTCATGAGGTCGTTCTGAGGCGTAGTTGGTTGAAGTGTCAACTTCTACTTCCCTTTTTTGGGAGGTTTCCATTCTGGTATGACGGTACCCTACGATTTGGCTTTGGACTTCTTCTTCTTCATGATAATATTGTGGAGGGTCCTAGAATGCATTTCATGGGGCTGCATATGGAGGTACTGGGTATCTTCATCGTCCTTGCATGCTCATCAACAGCTCATGCATAGCCATGTTCTGCTGGGTCATGTTTCTCATATTGGCAGCCATGGTGGTGACTTCTCTGGTGAGTGTAGTTACTATCCTACCTTTGCCTCTTGACCTACCTCGTCTGTGTTGCTGGTGAGGTCTTGGGTGGGCATCTGGAACCGCTCATGAGGGTTCCCCTTCTTTAGGATGTTCTCTCGTCCTACGAAGCGTATTTTCTTCGCTAGAAATCATATTGAAAAACTTTTTTCTAACTCAACACTCATTTCTTCAAGGACTGAATGAGCGTAAGATTCATACAGTTCTTCTTTAGGCTTTCCAACGGTTCTTTCTTTAAGAACACTCCATTTTCAAAGGTTGGAAGATTTCTTCCAAGGTGCTTTCTTACCGGCTTCTCCCCACAGGATTCTCGTGGTTAAATGTATAGCTTCCCACATATGGTGCCAATCTGTTAACCCCGAAAAATGAGTCGACAGATGTCGGGCCCACTCTAGCCACGTCAAGCAAGTTTCAACGAGTTTCTACCAACGAGACGGTGAGAAAAACGGGCGTGAACGTAGGAGATGCTCTATGGCGAGAGACAAAAGTGTTCGACCTCCGGCGGGTGTAACGAGGATGATCGCTGATAAGTGCATTTTGTGCACTTATTTGGGTCATATTACTTAGATTTCATGTCGTCAAATTATTAATTTTTACTTAACTTGGGTTAATTTTCTTTTGTTTTAGTTATGGACTCGTTCGAAGCAATTGGAAAAGAAAGAATGCTGAAATTGATTGAAATCTACAATTTTGGGGATTAAAGTCTACACTATGGAAATTGAAGGATTAAATTGCATTAATTCTAAAGATGGGATGACTTGGAGAAACACAAAGTTAATGGGCATGGACTTGCAATTGGACTGGCACTTCAATTAGCACTTGGAATTCTAATTAGACTACAACTAATTGGCGGCTAAGAGAGATTATATATACACACATGCAGACAGAAAAGAGAAGGGAATTCTGGGGTTGAAAAATATATGTACAGGAACCGAAGGCGGGACGAGACACAAAAGACACGCAGAAAAGAAGAAAAGGAAAGAAGTGGCCGCGGCAGTGGGAATTTTAGCCAAAATTAATTACTTTTCGTCAATTTTCGGTGATGTCGTNCGGGACGAGACACAAAAGACACGCAGAAAAGAAGAAAAGGAAAGAAGTGGCCGCGGCAGTGGGAATTTTAGCCAAAATTAATTACTTTTCGTCAATTTTCGGTGATGTCGTTCCACTTTTACTTGTTTAATTTCAATATTATGTTAGGCTAAATTATTTTGTGCTAGGATTTACGATGAAACTTGTATTATGAATTTTTGACTCGTGATTTTATTTTTGACATTCAAAGCACGTTTTTAATTATTGAATGATTGACATGGATTTAATTTTTCCTACAATTACTCAATAACTGTATGAATATTGTGGCTTGTTTTACCCTCGAGAGATGGAAAATAAGTTAGATATAATGTCAATTGTCATAGAGTAGGATAGGGAATAGAAATATACCGCTATACTTTATGTGATCTTTAAGTATTCAAAAATTCAATAATGCATTTTTATATGTTTGTATCCATCATAGAAATATAGTTGGGTCACATGTAAAATAGTTTTAATTCTACTCGAGAGAGATTGTTAAACAAATTAGGAATATTAATCTTCATAATTAAATCGTGTCATCAAATTTAAAAGTTCGAGTTAAAGAGGATTAATATAAGGGGATTCAAAATCCTAGTACACTTTTCGTCATCATATTTTTACAACACTTGAATTTAATTTTAATCTTGCATTAATTTTAATTAATTTAGGTCTTGGTTTTTTATGTAGATTATTTAATTTATGGATAAAATCATAAATTTCAATTATTTCGGTTAAGGCTGGATTAACTCGAATTAAACTAAATCAATCTATATGTTAACGAACCGTACATTTACGGTGATTTTTAAAACGAAAAAATATTTTCGTGAACATTCGCGCTAACAACAAGCACCAATTGAGAACCAATCTACTCAACTAAAGGCTAAATAGGAATATGTGGAAGGATAGATGACATGTGTAATCATGAATGTTAAACTAAACGTTGAAATTTGCATCTATTAGGAATGTGTTAGAAGAGAAGATGATTGCTTCAATGTTTGTATGTATTATTTGTTCACTTCAATAATCAGGAATACAAGATTTCAATTTCAAAAATCCAACCCCTTCTAAGTTATAAAGAGAATCTATTTATACTGCATTGGCCGACGTGGTGTCTGTTGGATCAGAACCACGTGGCCCTATCTCCTTAACTGATGCTTCACATCATTGTCTATTCATACAATTAATAAACTGACTAGGGGTCGCCGCCCTACACAGTAGGTTGACATTCCTGACATTCTTTATTACAAGTGTTACATCAGTCGCTTCAAAAAGATCTTCAAATGTGTTATAAGAGACAGCGTCGGCTTCATGTGCTTCGAATGATTTGAGAGCCTCGGAGGGTCTTTATGTTGCTCCTCCGAATGGAGAGCTTCAGCTTCTTTCTTTGTTTCCTTAGATAGCATTTCAACCAAAGCTATGGTGCTTCGTCCGTTGGGGGCAGTGCCTCGGTACAAGCTTCGGCATTGCATTATTTCTGTATTTGACCATTTGGGTCCTCGTTTGCTTTTCTGTTGATTTTCTATCCACATGGATTGCTACATGGCACATTGACTTTGAGCCTTGGTGGCGATGCGTAACAAACATCGCCTTGGTTGAATATGATATTTTATGTGCTATTACTTCTGAAGCAGTTGATGTTGTTGTAAAAGATATTGGCGATGTGTTATTCTATTCTTGTTGATGAATCTCATAACATTTTAGTTAAGTAACAAATGTCAATTGTTTTGCTTATGTGAACAAAAGGGGGCACGTAATGTACGTTTTATTAATTTTGAACATGTCTCGAGTACAATGATGCCCTCACTTAAGGCTACGATTAATCACTTATTCTCTAGATGTAACTTAAGCATATCTAGTTTAAGAGTTCAAGGTTATAATGTGGCAAAGTATTATAATCATTTGATTTCCTGCAAGTGTACGAAATCATGAACAAGTAACAAAGTGATGAGTAAAGTATCGTTCCCAAGAGAACTGTATATTTAATCTAGGATCAATTAATTTCAACTCTAATCGATAGCCAAAGTTGTTTGAATGATTTATACTAATTATTATAATTAAAGTAGCAAATTCTAGTAAGCAAATTAAAATATTTTTGTAAATTTAGATTGGATATTACTAAGACTTTGAATCCCTCTTGAATCTCTTCAGTAATTCCTTGATGAATATCTAATTGTGCCTTTTTTTCTTGCCCAAAATTAAGGTTGAATCTTCAAATTGATGAAATCTTGGAATTGTCTTTAATTTTCTCACAAAAGCTATGAATTCGCCTCCATTTGATAATTGATGTATATTTTAAGTATGAGAGATGTATGATATTGATTGCCCATGTTTAGTATTTATAGAGGTGAAATTAAGTCAAAAATCGTGCAAGAAAGTGATTTCCATGTAAAATCTTGGAAGAAAAAAAGAAACGTCCTAATTTTGTCAGATTTGGCATAGGCAGTCGCCCAGTAGGAAATATGGAACTCGCCCAAGCAAGATTTTCGGCCACTATTTTTGAACATTCAAATCGGGTGGTCACCCAACTTTATAATTGGGATGTCAGCAATTATACAAGCTTTCAAACTCTACATTTTGGTCCCCAAACTCGATTCTTAATTCTTTGAAGTTATTTTCTCTTGCAATTTCAATCCTTTAACTATTGATTGAATCCGTAATATCTTCAATTCTCACTTTGCTGTCATAATCAACTATTGAAATGTTGCATTTTAGTCCCAATACTTTGGATTTCACCATTTTTCCCAATTTTCGCTTATTTCTTTCAATTCCTCTTTCATTCATCGAATTTCATCTAATAAACAAAATATACAATAAATTATGCCATAATTAATCAAAAGAACTTCAAAATATCTATATTTGAAGGTCTGAATAAGTGTATAAAATACACTATCATATAGCGCAAGATATGTACAATCGTCTAAAGCACTTATTTTGAAAGAGAATCCAAGTGGTTTCTAAATTCATTAGTTTGCCCATCTAGTCCAATTAGCTAAAGTGATGAGTGTTATTGGAGTATAAACTAAGCAGTTTGATCTTCTACGAGAGAAACATGGGCTTAAAATTTTTGATTTACTGAATCTTGGTGAAATATCAAGTGAATAAAGCTTTAATTAAGAAACTACTCATAAGTGAGCTTGGAAACACGTTGGGGCTTTCACTACAATTATTTACTCAACTTTATTGTCATGTTTTCATATAGAGTAGATGCATATGATTTCCAATAATGATGAAAAAAGAGGTAATGTGCATCTTTGTTGGGATCAATGATAACATTTGAATTCGCATTCAGTCTACATCTTTTAAAAAAGGAACTGTTAAAAGCATTACAAAAGAAAAATCAAGAAATTATCATTGCGATGAATTAGTAAAAATATGTAAAGAACGACTCCAAGTAACAAGTGACAATGAATGAGAATCTTTTCTGAAAACAATTTTTTGTTTTATCGAAAAGCACAAAATTGATGCTTCCAACATAGATGCTACATTTGTACCTCTAGGTCTTACACAATGTAACACTTTAAAGAAATGACAAAAATGCATCACTTTCGTATGGATTTTTTTTATGGCGTCATTGATATGCAACTTCAATAGTTGAATGATTGTTTTCCCTTGTGTTGCATGTACGTAATCAGGGACGGATGTAGTCATTTTTAGTTAGGAGGCACAATCAAACCTTGTATAGATCAAATATTTTGTTCTTGAATTTTGAATGATTCATACTCGACCCGAGAAAATGTAGATTTTCGTTTAAAAAAATTCATTCATTAATATTTTGCTCATCATTTTCATCCATTTCATTTCGAACGGTTATTTTATTAATAGTCTCCTCATCACAAGAAAATGTATATTTACATTTAAAGAATTTATAGTGTATTTGATACAAACAATCAATTCATGTAATCGAAAAGAAAACATATAATCAATATTCAATACTAATAATCAATCAAATACACACAATTCTTTAAACATAAGTCAAATTGGAAATATTCAATTCAGACACATTTTATAGACACGATTTGATATGAGAAAATGTAAATTTAGGTTCTAATTAGTTGAAAATTTGATTAAAAAGTGAAAATTTTTAGTAGATGTGATAATTTCTAGAGAATTTTAGAAGGATTAAGATTTTGGTAAAAGGTGAGGGATTGAGTCGCCGGAGAGAAAAGAGAAAAAGTTCAAATTTATTGTAATTTTGTTCTATTTGGTGGGGATTAAAATCAAATTTTAAGTAAATTTTGATAAAACTTAAAAAGTTGTGAATTCCATGAAATATGTTATTAAATTTACTTATTAACTTTGATTTAGATTACAATATAAAATTCAATCCATACCAAACAGAACTTTATCAAAAAAAAAAAAAAAAAAAAATTCCTCCCAAAAGTTGAGGGGTCATGTGACCCCAAGGCCCGTGTCCGCCACTGTCGTAATTTATTTTCTGCTTTTAACATGGACAAGTTAATTCGAATTTTTCATCATTATCCCAAAATTTTAAACTAGAAATGATCTTTGCAGTTGAAGAACAAGCTGAGAATATATCTTTGATATTCACACTTATGAAAATTTTGAAGGTTACGATTTGGTGCAAAAGTTGGTTACGATGAAAAAAATGAAGTGTACCCCCAAGGCATTGGAGATTTGGTGCAAAAGTTGGTTATGATGAAAAAAATTAGGTGTACGCCCATTGCTTTATAGTCTTGTAAATTTAACATTAATTCTTCTAGTTGCTAGTATTATGATAAAAAAAAAAAAAAACTATTTTCTGCAACGAAAACTTTCAAGAATTAATTGCATAATGTGATGAGAGATCAATGGTTGAATGATATTTTGATAGAGTATATTAAGGATAGTGGTTTTGACAATATTGATAATAGTGTAATTCTATGGTGTTTTCAAAGTATAAAAATGCATAGGCAATAATTGTAATAACGTATTGATCTATTTAGCTAATGTTATATTATTTTTTTAAAAAAAAGTAATAATAAAATTGGCAACATAATTTTTTTTACCCCGCAATGCAAAAAAGTTTGACTTCGCCACGGTTATTGGATACTTGGGGATAGGGAGTCTTCAAGGTCTGGATAATACATTCAGAAGGTGGAAGTGAAGTCTCAAGCATATGAAGCTCAAAGTTCAGTTCAGGCCGGACCAATTTTGACTTTATTCATTTTTTCCTAAATTCTAAAATTGGATAAAAAGATATTATTAGTTTTCATATTTCGAATTAATAAGTTTTTAGAATAAATAAAAATTAAAATACCAAGTAAATTCTTTTTTTCTTTATTAGTTGTTATTAACGTTCTAAAAGTCAAGAAAGACGAGGCTTAAGCCTGGAGGGACGATAAGAAAAAGCCCTGTATATGGGGAAGATGTGAAAAAGATGGTTAACTCTATTTTTGACCATCTAATTTGGGCTAGACCTCAAAAAGAACATGCATTTTTTCTTTATTTTTCCAAATTTCTATTTAAATAAACTAATTAAATAAAGGAATGATCATTAATGGTCTCAGTCAAATAATTATTAACAGTAGTAGAATAATTAAAATTATATTGAAAATAGAAAAATGCCTTATGACATCAAGACTCGTAAGACTTGATGCTTAATGTCGTAGTATTGTCACGTTCTTTTAAAACCTCAGTTATTACTATGAAACTTAGAATTTAATTTCTATTTATTTTAAGTTGAGTCATTCATTATGCAACATTAATGTTGTAAAACAACCAAAATATCATAATTGCTCTAATACCAATTGTTGTGAAACAAACCACCGGATTGAGATGTTGAAGTTATATGACAAATAATAATGAAATATTGGATTAAGCAAAAGAATAAAGAAGACAATAATAAGANTTTAATTTCTATTTATTTTAAGTTGAGTCATTCATTATGCAACATTAATGTTGTAAAACAACCAAAATATCATAATTGCTCTAATACCAATTGTTGTGAAACAAACCACCGGATTGAGATGTTGAAGTTATATGACAAATAATAATGAAATATATGATCAAACAAAAGAATAATAAAGATTAGAATACGACAGAAAAATTAAGAGATTTTATTGACTCAAGAATAATGGAGAAGAGAGAAAAATTACAATAAATCCTATAATTCTAGTAATTTATTTTCTCGCACCATAAAATTGTATAGAAGAGTCTAGTATTTATAGGGAACATGTAATGTAGGGGGTGTACAAACCCTCCTAGTAGAGTTGTTAATGAAGTAGAATACCAACAAATCAAGTCCAAAATAAATTACAACTCCCATGGGGCTTCCAAAATAATTTCAACTTGACACATGACTTTAATAGCATTCCAAATTGAATTCTTCTTGATGTGTACTTCAATTAGAATTCTTCAATTATTTCAACAAGGAATTCGAGTCACACCCAAATTCTAACAATCTCCACATTGACACGAATTTCACCAAGAAATGAACTGTCTTCTTCAACAATAACCAAAAAATTAATTTCTCCAACAAAACACAATACTCCGCCTCTTCCAATAAATACAAGCACTACTCTACAGAATTACCT
>CAIGRT010066224.1:0-11203 GCA_903798405.1 Fraxinus platypoda | reverse complement strand
TTGGTTTGGTTTGGTTTAAGAGCTGATTGGGTCGATTTGGGTTGAAATTTACCCGAACCGACTAATTTGATTTTGGTTTTGGGTTGGGGTCGAAACCGACCCAAATCAAACCACGCCCAGGCCTAAGATGGTTAACAAAAATAAGTCAAAATTAATAGTTAATGTTAATTAAAATTCAGAATTTTTTTATCAACTTTTCAAAGACATATTTCATTAACTTTTATCAAAATGTATTTTCAGCAAAATCAAACATCTCCAAGAAATTTTCTAAATACAGAATACTCTTTATTTTAAATAATTAATACTTAAAATGAACTCCAAAATACTCCATATTTTAACTTTTTAAAATAGAAAGTGGATTTGGCACTCCAAATTTTGATAATCAAATTCACTCCCTATTCTTAATATACAATAATTGCATTTAATAATTATTAAGTTTCAATACTCTATTTCTTAAATTATTCAAACAGTCTAATCTTTAGTTAAAAATGTATTTTAGAATAGTGATTTTTTGGAGAATGGGTGGTTAAAAAAATAAGAAAATATTTTTGACTTGTGTGTAAATTATTTTATAGAAGAATGTATGGTTGAAAATGTATTTTTGTAAAAAATGAAACCCGAACATAGACTTAAATTGACTAGTTAATTGACATATAAAAATTATATTAAATAAAATATGAACAGAAGTCAATAATTTTTTCTTGATGAAAGTAAAATGAAGAGTCAACATAGAGAGTTTGTTGGAGTTATAAAAATTTTCGACCCTCTAAATTTAAATATTGATATTTATAAATAAAGAGTTTCTTTGATATATTATTATATCGTTAGTCTATCTTCTCAATTTGGCCAACACAAACTAATACATTGTATGAGTGATTGCTTGAACTATTATGTGACAATGAATCAACGATTAATCAGGACAAGTCAGCGCGAGACAATTTAAATATTTAATTCCATTTAGTTTAGTAAATCAAGTTCATATTGATGTAGCAATTTGTTCAATGTGACTAACTTATCCTGGTTAACAATTAAGTTAATGTCGCGTAATAATTCCTTGTCCGCCTTACATTTATTTTTTCGTTGAGAAAAATTGAAAAGAGATGCGTGGTATGCAACAAAATGAAAGTCAAGTGCTAAATATGGATTAATAAAAGAAAATCCCTTCACAAACGTTTACATTTGCTATATATCCCCATACCTATTGAAAATCGTAGAAAATCCCCATATTTGAAACTTTTTGTGTGAAAAACTCCATACCGTCAAATTTGCAGTTAATAACAGTAAAAATACCAAAATTAAAAAATAATAATGCAATTTTAGTATCTAAACTTTTTATTCTTTTACAAATTATACTCAATTTTTTTTCATGTACCACCCACAATCTCAAATCTTTAAAATTTTATTTTCCACCCTACCCCACTTCATCTTCTTCACCAAAACTTAATAATTTATTTGATCCCTTCTAAAACCCTCTTAAATCCCTCACCCCAAATTCATTGAAAAAAAAAAAAAAGAATACTTTTTGTCCTTGCATGCATTGTGTGTATGAATGTTAAGTAGGGATTAAGTACTTGCTAGTAATTTGTGAGTTCTTAATGTTTTTGTTATGTTACACGAATTTGTTAGGATTTATTAATTATTTTGGGGTTTTTTTTTGTGTTGTGTTCACATTGGAATTCCTCTGCATTCGCCAGGATGCGCGTATTTACTTTTTGGGGTCTCATTATTCAAGAATTATGGACGTGGATGAGAAGAATACGTGTAATATTTTAAAAAAAACCATAGGAACTCACAAATTACTAACGTGTATTCAATCCCTATTAAACATTCACACGCACAATGCATGCAAGGATAAAAAGTATTTTTTATTTTTTTTTGAGGTCAATGAATTTGGGATGAGGGGTTTTGAATGATCTTGGAAGGGATTAAATAAATAATAAATTTTTGAAAAAAAAAAAAAGATGAAGTGGGGATGTAAAATAAAGTTTTAAAAGTTTGGAATTGTTGGTGATATATAAAAAAATTGGGTATAATTTGTAAAAGAATAAAAAGTTTAGATACTAAAATTACAATTATTACTTTTTAATTTTGACATTTTACTATATTTAATGTCAAATTTGATGGTAAGAAAGTTTTTCGCACAAAAAGTTTCAAATATAGGGTTTCCTACGATTTTCAATAGATTCAGATATATCGCAAATGAAAATGTTTCTATGAGAATTTCTGCTATTAATCATTCTAAATATAATAAAATTCCTTTGTGGGGTTCCTTTACTATTCACATATGTGAAAATTATGCCATCAACCTTTTAACATTGTCATCTTGTTTGATCCTCATTTTTGTCAAAATATATTTTTATTTCTCTTCTTTTCAACAACACATTCTTCAATAAAATAATATTACACGCAATCCAATTTTTTTTTCTTTTTTAACCACATATATTTCATCAATCTACTATTCAAAAATGCATTCTATTAAAAAAAAATGGAGCTCAAACATGCCCTGTTTGTGCAACTAAAAAGTTAGGGATGATTGAGTTTGAAACCTTTTGAAAACATTTACCGAATAATGTAACCAAAAAGAAAATAGAAGGATGAGTGACCAATATATAAGCACACCAACAAATCTAGAGCATAAGTAGATTTTAAACCGTTAAAAAGTTTAGAAATGAGAGAGAAATTGGGTTGATAATTGAATAATTTTATTTTTATAGTATTGTCTAGTAACAGTGTTCTAAAAATCGCCGTTTTTAACCTTTAAAAAGTTTAGAAATCAGAGAGAAATTGGGTGGTTGATGATTGAATAATTTTATTTTCATACTATTTCTAGTAGACTAGTAGTAAGTCAGTCCTTAACTTAAATAAATAATTAAATTGATCTTTAAAATTTAATTATAGTTGCATTTCAATCTTCAGTTCTTGAAAAAAAAAATACAAATTTCAATTAATCGTAACGTGAATTTACCCCTTGTTTGATAGTTATTATTTTGGAAAAAAAATTGAGTTTTGAATAATGATTTTTCGAAGAATGTGATTAAAAAGTATAAAAAAAGGTTTTGTTTTACATGCAAAATATTTTATTGTATAGATGTGTGGCAAAGATATTTTACACACAAAGGATGTCGCGGCGAGGATAAACAACATTATTAGTTCAACTCGCAATGAGTCGAAGGCATGTGTCAAGGAGTTGTTGGTGAACGGATGGCTCGTCAGGAAAACTGAATTATATTATTACGCTTGTACGCTATTGACACATAAGCGTAATAGGGACATACTTGAAGTGATGGAAGACTCAGATCAAAAGTTTGAGTGGGTGGAGTGGAATGTCAATGAGCAACAGAAGTTGCAAATTAAGTAAAATGTGAGGGGAGAACTTTCTCATTGAAATCTTTTCATAGGATGCCGGTTTGTCAAATTACGTTTATTGTGTTTGTGTTGTTTTTTTTAATGTTGAACATGAAAATGAATTTTTCCAAATCCTTGTATTGTTATTGCATGAATGGAGATATATGGTCTTGATATGCATGGTAAACAACTGCTCATAAGATTTTTTTTGTATGCGTTGAAACTGTTTTTGATAAATAAGAAACGAAATAAAGGTACGATACTTTTCTTTCATACACATCAATCAAACTTGACTTGTTACTTTTTATTGAGAAGTTAAACCAAACCATCATCATTTTCAAATATATTCGCTCATCACTATCATCTATAAAATGCAACATTGATACCCACAATGTTCATAACAAGAGTCAGTTTTATAACTAGTGATTTTATTTCTTTTCTCACTGCTGAAAATTTTTGATCATCTAAAAAGAAGTGCTATATCTTGGTCATGGAGGACTTCAATTACAATTATAATATTTTGTCAAACTCAGACGACGATGACGAAATCGATGGGGTGGCATATTTGAATGAGCTAGTGACGGACATAATGGAGTGACTTCATTATGGTTGAATTGCTAAACGCGACGTGATGCACTACTATTGCGAGCAGCAACGTCGTATTCTTATATTTCCATTTGCTAGAAATGGTCATATGCTTATGTTAGAGGCAATGGAGGGTAATGGAAAATGTGCTACCAAGAGTTCTGAATGTACCCATCGATGTTAAAAACATTTACAGACATCCTTCATGATGAGTATGGTCTCAGCAGTGGCTAACGTGTACATGTAGATGTTTGTAAACAAGTTGAAATGTTTTTGTGCATACTAGCACACGGAAAGGGTTATAGACAAGTCCAAAGGCTATTCAATCATTACTGGCAAACGGTGGAGCATTACTTTAGAGAGGTTCTTCGTGCTGTTCGTACGTTATCTGTACATGTAATCAAATCGGATCTTAATTACAACATGGATGTAGAGCATCACAGTCTGGATGCCAACAAGCTTCCATTACTCTAGAATTGCATCAGTGTGATTGACGGAACGCATGTTATAGCTGTTTTGCCACATTACGAACGAGTGAACTTCTTTGGACGTAAAGGAATACCAATGCAAAATGTACTGACCACATGTGATATTAATTTATGTTTCACATTTGTGCTTACCGATACAACAGGAAATACACACGACGCGCACATTTTAGTTCGTGCTATACACAGCCCAGACATTCATTTTCCACAACCTGCTAGCAGTTAGTTTTATCTAGTCAACTCAGGATTTTCACATCGACTTGGCTATATGGCGCCATATAAGGGTCAGACATATTGTACTATTTTCAACAATGTCAAGATGAAACAATAGGTAAAAGGCGTAGGCTTCGAAATGTTCGTGAGAGTTTTAACTTTAGACACTCCTCGTGCACAAATGTAATTGAATGTGCATTCAGTGTCTGAAAACAAAGATGGAAAATCGTTGACCGTATGTCAAACTGCTTGTTTCAAATACAGATCATATTTGTCATAGTTCACAACTTCCTTCGAAGGTTTAGATACTAAAATTACAATTATTACTTTTTAATTTTGGTATTTTTACTGTATTTAACAACAAATTTGACGGTAAGAAGGTTTATCGCATAAAAAAATTTCAAACATAGGATTTTCTACGATTTTCAATAGGTCTATATCGTAAATGAAAACGTTTTTAGGGGGGTTTCTGCTATTAATCTTTCTAAATATAATAAAATTTCTTCGCGGGAGAGGGTTCCTTTACTATTCACAGATGTGACAATTATGCCATCAACCTTTTAATATTGTGACCTTGTTTGATCCCCATTTTTTTCAAAACATATTTTTCTTTCTCTTCTTTTCAACCACATATTTTTCAATAAAATAATATTACACGCAATCCAAAACTTTTCTTTCATTTTTAACCACATATCTTCTATCAATCTACTATTCAAAAATGCATTCTATTAAAAAAAAATGAGGCTCAAACATGCCTTGTATGTGCGACTAAAAAGTTAGGGATGATTGAGTTTGACTCCTTTTGAAAAAAAATTACCGAATAATGTAACCAAAAAGAAAATAGAAGGATGAGTGACCAATATATAAGCACACCAACTAATCTAGAGCATAACTAGGTTTTTAACCCTTAAAAAGTTTAGAAATGAGAGAGAAATTAGGTTGATAATTGAATAATTTTATTTTTATAGTATGGTCTAGTAGCATTATTCTAAAAAGAGCCGTTTTTAACCCTTAAAAAGTTTAGAAATGAGAGAGAAATTGGGTTGATGATTGAATAATTCAATTTTCATATTATTGTCTAGTAGTAAGTCAGTCCTCAACTTAAAAAAATAAATGAATTGATTTTTAAAATTTAATTACAGTTGCATTTTAATCTTCAGTTCTTGAAAAAAAAAAATACAAATTTCAGTTAATCGTAACGTGAATTTAGCCCTTGTTTGATAGTTATTATTTTGTAAAAAAAAAATTGAGATTTGAATAATAATTTTTGGAGAATGTGTGATTAAAAAGTATAAAAAAATAATTTGATTTTACATGCAAAATATTTTATTGTATAAATGTGTTGTTAAAATTGAATATAAGAAATAAATAATTTTAATTTAAAGGGAAACCAACAACGCTTTAGTATGTCAATCTTTATTAACTGAGTTTGGATTTTCAACATATTATTGCCCATGCTCGACTCTATTTTCATCAAATTCAATTTCATCCACACGCTTTATAATAAAATAATTTTGCATATGAATTCATAACTTTTCAATTATATACTTTATCGATTTTTATCAAAATTTACTAAAAAAAAATAATTTTTACCTGAATCAAACATGTGCTTAAATTCTAACTAGACTTTTTTATGGAGACTAGGTGTGCTGAAAATTTGAACTATATATCTACCATTTTGGGATGGCTGGTCAAACATTTAGAATGTGTTTGATGGATATTATTGAGAAAAAAATATATTTTAAATAGTGATATGATATGAAATATATGGTTAAAAAATAAGGAAATGTTATTGATATAATGAAAAATATTATTTTATTGAAAAATGTGTGGTTGAAAATGATTTTTGAAATAATGTATTTTGAAAAAATTATGTGCCAAACAGGAGCTTAAAAACTAATTTGCAACTAAAAGAATATCTAAAGTTAGAGAAACATTTATGTTGGGGAAGCAACCTATGGTGCTTTTAGGGTGTGCCACGTGGATATGGTTGTTCGACTTTTTCTTAGGGTCCGTTTGATAGGCCCTTATTTTCCATGGAAGTTGGATACATATTAGCAATATTAGATTAAGGGTCTGTTTGATAGCCCTTTATTTTCCATGGAAGTTGGAATTGAAATTCCATTTCCTACTTTTGCCATGTTTGATGTCACTTTTTTTCCTTGGAATTGATTTTCCACTTTTGCTAGTTTTCTTAGTTTTAATTGAATTGAAATTCCCACATTTCCATTTTTTTTTTTGGCAATAGAAACAAATTCTATCCCCAATTATATATATAAAAAAAATATTCCTTTAATTACAATTTTCATGTAAAACAAAGCAAAACGAACTTCAAAAATTTCCTTTTTTTTTTTTTGGAATCCAAATAAATTATATCCCAATTATAAGAAATTATATTTCTTTAATTGATAATTTTCATGAAAAACAAAGCCAAACGAACATCAAAAGATAGAAAATTTCAACGTTTTTCAGGTGAAAAATTATATCAATCAAACACAATTAATTGACAATTCCCAGTAAAACAAATTCTAGGCAATTCAATTCCCTGCAATTCGTTTTCTTTCCATCCAAATTCCATCTTTGAATTAAACGGACCCTTATTGTTTTTTCTTTGTCATGTGCTGTTTCCTTTGTTTTTTTTTTTTTTAATAAACTAAACCCCAGTTTGATTGAAATTATAATTTGAATTGTTGTCAAAATTAATAATTAATTTTAATAACATATTTTATAGAAATCACAACTTTTCAAAATAATTAATTTTTATCAAAATCTACTAAAAGTTGATTTTGATTTCCATCAAACAAGGGAGGAAAATGAAGGTCCATTCCACCTTTATTTATTTATAGTTAAATGATAAAATAACAATAATTATACTTCAAATGATTTATATTATTGAGTGTAGATTTCAGTATAGTCAAATAATCAGTGGCTGTCAATTAATGGTAACAAAAATATATTTCTCCGCGGTACACTATAAATAGATTAACCTCCAGTTTTTAAAAATTCATTTTTCTTCATTCATTTTTTAATTATACATTTAACGAGATTCATTTCATCAATATTTTTTCAAAATTTACCAAAAAATTAATTTTTAGTTAAATTATACATGGGTTATATAAAAATAATAATATTATAATTATAAGCATTGAAGTTTTAGAAGCCTGAAACTAAGTCCTGTTTGACAACCATTAAAATGGATTTATTGAGAAAAATGAGTTTTGAAATAGTAATTTTATTTTTTTTTTGGAAAATGTATTGTAAAAAAGTAGAAAAAAGATTTTGGATTTACGTGTAAAATATTTTAATATAAGAATGTGTAGTTAAAATTTAAAAATGAGTTTGAGAGAAAAATTGATTTAATTACTATCAAACAGGGATTAAGTGTCAATATACTCTACAACTCTATTGTATGTCGATGACCTAGCCTTGCCAACATAATAATATCGTGTACATACACAAATACATAGCCCATTTTGGACTCCATTTTTTCAAAACTCATTTTTAACTGCACATTCTCCCATAAAATAACGTTACACGTAAATCTAATTTTTTTTCTTATTTTTTAATCACACATCCTCCAAAAAGTTGCAAATATTCAACAATGCTGCAACTCGCACATGGCTCTTCATATGGACTGTCATAGGGGGGCTCATGTTCAAAGAGTCTGTACAAGGAGGTTAATACGATATTCAATATTTTCGTTCAGGTATCATTATCGATAGATCAATAACATGCCAATTTAGTAAAGTTGAGGATTTATGTTGTGAGTCTTTCACTCGAGCTCATTTACGGCATAGGTATTGACCACTCAATTAATATTTCTTCTCAATAACTTGTATTTTGTAAGAATTTGAATGTTCTATTCTGTACCTCAAATAATTCAACAGTGTATAAATAGGTAGTTCAAACTTAAGCAAACCAACATACTTAGGATAATCTTTAATATCAAGTTTACAAATGTTTTTAATTTAGAATTCATTTCAATCATGATGCTCATCTAAAAAGATAATCGTGATATGAATCAATAATCTAGAAAAATGTAACATGCAGTGCAAAAATAGCCAAAAAAATCGTGAACAATTTAGCCCCCGCCTCGTGCTGCTTTTTCGAGTAAATTGATCAGATTTTGCTACAATTCACCGATGTATGTTTCAAATATTTTATTGAAAAATTGCCGGCATTTTTCCAAAGTGTTACGATAGTCTACAGTAACTTTTTCTACGAATTGTATTCATTACCCTTCATTGATTTACTTGTTTTACTTTATTGCCCCTACCCAATACCCTTCACCCCTTCAACAATTGTGAATGCATTTAGCACATGTTTGGACTCCATTTTAGAAAAACTCACATTTTTCTCTTTTTTTATTTTTAACCACATATTCTTGATATTACACTTAAATTCAAATTTTTTTTTTACGCATTCTTCAAAAAATCACTATTCTAAGATATATTTTTCTCTAAAATCTAGTTTTAATGGAGCTCAAACAAGGGCATAATACGTACACATTAATGTTCAATTTAAGGAGAAAAGGGTAATATGGACATTTACAATGTTGTCCCCATTGTTGAACTGTTTCAAATTCAATGTGCAAGTTTATATTTTGCAATCATGCTACATTTACACTCTCCATTACACATTCATTTACATTATTCCACATGACAATATCCACACTTTTGATTTTGAATTCATGCATCATATCACTAGACAAATTTTCTCCACATAGGAGGCAATGTCAATCATGGTATCATGCAAAATGTACATGTAGCATTATTCTATAATTTATCAACAAGGATCACTTGATGTGATGTCAAAATTGATCTTCTAAAATTGCAAGACAAGTAGACCAACACTCACCACGGTAAAATAAAAAATAAAAAAATTATGACTGAAATTCTCATAATGTTTTGAAAAAATGTGAGGAATGTCTTTGTAAGATGTCTAAAATATAACATAAAACGGTGAAGAAAAAAAGGTGAAAAATGAAATATTTTTATAGAACCAAAGCAAGAATGAAATCTAACATATATTAACACATAAAATGTCACACAAAACACCCATAAGAAAAAAAAATAAAAATAAAGAAATAATGTAAAGAGCAAACCTCGTAAGATTGACCACAAATTTAAGAGTACACTAATAAAATTCCATACGGGGGATAATCTACATGCATGTTTGGTTAAGTTTAAATTATAAACTACAATGGTCAAATACACTTTTTATCTGGATATACTGTGTGGATATGTGAGAAACATTTAACTTTTCATTTCATCCTTATATTTTTATATTTAGCTCTTGTTTGATGCTCATTATTTCAGTAAAATGAGTTTTGTAATAATGGATTGTTCAAGAACGTGAGGTTAAAAATTAGAAAAAAAAAATTGAGTTTACGTACAAAATATTTTATTTTGAGAATTTGTGGTTGAAAATGAATTTTTAAAAAAATGTGTGTTGAAAAAAATAGAAATCATGGACTTAGGGTCAACACTACCCTTTTTTTACCAAAAGTCAAACCAAACATTCACTCCTTCAATCAATATTTCAACAGTAATTTTAATTACAAAAATCAATTCCTTCCCACTCAAATATAATGTAAAAAAATAAAAGGTTAAGTCCTTTTTTGATCCCCATTATTTCAAAAATAAGTTTTTTTCTTTTCTTTTTAACCACATTTTTTTCAATAAAATAATGTTACACGCAAACTCAAAAAATTTCCTTATTTTAACCACATTCTCCATTAATCTATTATTCCAAGATGCATTTTTAGCAAAAAATGAAGCTCAAACAGACACTAAGTTAAGACTTGTTTGATTTGTATTTTAGTTTTCAATTTTTAGTTTTGAGTTCATTTTCAATTTTCTATTTTGAGGGTCTGATTTAAAATTACTATAAATACGTTTAATTTAACATTTTGAAAAATTATCTCCCAAAACAAAAAACTAGAAAACAAGTTTAATTTGAAATTTTGAGAAAATATGATATTGATTCTTGAAATATGTAATGTTTGATTATTATTAGTTTATTTGAATTGATTATTAAGTTTGATTGTCTGAAATTGATGGATTATTGTCTTGTTCTTTTTTACTCGTTATATGTTGAATTCATTGCGAAGTTATGAAAAGATATCTCAAATGTAAATCTTTAATTTCTAGATATAAGCACAACATTATTGAAAGAACTGTTCAAGGTAAAATGGATGAACGAATCTTCAAGATGGAATTTTTTAAATAAATATTAGCGATGAAGTAAATGAAATGGATGTTGAACTTTGCTACATGTACATAAATTATTTATAAATAGGTTGATAGATGCATGTGTGGTATGCATCTCTCCATTGATTTGAACTCTACTTGCATGAAATCATGTGTACAAGTAGGTTAATTGATGGATGCTTGAGATGCAATGGATGTTAAATAATTTCATTCTAATCCAAAATAAAGAACTCTAGTTATGAAATGATATTCAACATGAAATTCAAAATGCATTTATATGAAGGTTCCTTGTTAGGCTACAAACATAATTTTTACTGACAAAAACGAAACAACAAAGACAGACGATTTTGTCATCGATGTAAC
>CAIGRT010066202.1:0-23765 GCA_903798405.1 Fraxinus platypoda | reverse complement strand
TCTCCCATTATTGGGAGAAAATTAGTGTAATGAATAGTATTTTTTGGAGAATGTGTGGTTAAAAATTAAAGTAATTTTATTGGTTTGTGTGTAGAATATTTTATTGGGTGAATGTGTGGTGGAGAATCTTACTGTGGCAAACAATTTTTTGGAATAATGGTAGACAAACGGGGGCTTATTGTCACATGGACAAAACAATTAATTTAACTTACATTTTAACTTACATTTTTCTCTTACCCAAATCAAATTCAATTTCCCCAATCCTAACTGTAAATCAATTTCATCTCCCATACAAATCGATTTCCACCAAAATCAAGAAACAATCTCTCCTTCTACACCAATGTTTGAGGACTATAATAAATGGCTTCATCCACATGTCAAATGTGCCAAATTCGTTCTTTGGGAAGATGAACATGAGTGACCTACAAGCTTAATCTCGAAGACTTGAAGCATTCTTCTTCTCATCCCACTATTTGTATGTATTTCGAGGGGGAATTGGACAAGAGTATTCCCATAATTCATCTATTCATTATGGCGAGCCACTATGCTTGACAGATCGTGAGAAGCAAGAGCGAGTTCGATTCCACAGTTTTTGCTTTTATGGCCGAAAGCTTCTTCCATGGGCCTCTTCTGCCTTCTGTTTACTGCATTATGAAGCTCCAAATGAGATGGATTCTATAGAATTTTTGAGTACTGAAATTACAAATAAAGAATGTTTGTGACTGTGTAGGAATGTTTGTGGTGTTCTGTTTCAACTCAATGGTTGTAATAGTAGGTGTACTAGTGATAATGGTTGTGAAATCATCAAAGGAAACCTGATGTATTTTAGAGTTTCAAATTGAATGGGTTCCTATTGTGTTCATCTCTGTTACATTTATGCCATTTCACAAAATCTATGGAATTTCTGTTCCTGTTGTGTTCAAATTGAATCTCTGTTCATGTTGTGTTCAAATTGAATGTGTTAATGCCGTTTTACAAAATCGCAAAACGTATAATTAGTTTGTGAAAATAGTATTTTTGGAATTCAGCTATGATTATCAGAACAACAAATTAATAACAAAATCACATTCTAACTGTATCTGATCAAGTTCAACATTACACCAAATTAATTTCTACTTCACAACATTTAACTATTATGCAACATAGAAATTAATCACAAAATTACATCAGTGCATCATCGTTTCTTTTCTTCAAAACCTAAAACACACCCATGAAACAAAATGATAACACTATTGAGTTGCTGAATTTTTCCCTAGAGTTGAAGATGAAATTGAACCTCGAACAATTCTTTTGTTTCTTGTTATGGCTACCCTCTTTCTTTCTCTCTCTTGTTTATCTATCAATTGTAAGTCTTCTACCAAGGATTCAAGAGGAGCTTTGCCCATTGTTGAACTACCTAGCTCATTAAGTGTAGGACCATAGTCTGTAAAATGTGCTCCACTAGTTTTACCAATTCCAAGGGTTGGCATGAATTGAAAATTAGATGCTGGTTCTGGTGGTTGCACTTTAGATATAGGCATCTTCCATGGTCTTCCAGGCACAAGTTTTGCTAAGTCGTCATATATGATTACAAAAATTATTTCACATGTTTATTAATGGACGATATTAGGATGAAGTTGCTTACCCTTGAATTTTCACTCTGAACGTGGCTGGAGCTTCATTTATTTACAAGATCTGTAGCCCCATAATACCAATCATGTAACAAGCATTTAAACATATATCAATTGTTCATATAGTTTGGAAAATAATAAAAAACACAATGTAGATTTTACTATAAACCAACCTCATGTGGTGCATTAGTTTTTTTATGATACCTCTTGTTATGGCCTATTAATCCACATGCACTACATGTAATAATCATAGTTCCCTTCTTATTCAACTTTGCTTTAGACCCAGAATGAGTTAAAACTTCTTCTTCTTCCTGTCTGTACCTCTTCTTCTGTTTCTTCCACTTTTAGGCAAAACCCATTCTGGTGGTTTCACCGGGGGAGCATCCACTCAAGGCCATAATTTTGTTTCGTTGATAGGATTGATTATATTCTCATAACAGCTCATATATGTGCTCACTCTATAACACTCATGTACATACTTCCAAGGCTCACCTCTTTTATCTAAAATAGAAACAACTGCATGAGCACAATGGATCCCCAATAAATCCCATCTCTTACATGCACATGTCTTGTTCAGTAGATCAACAACATATTCTCCGGTCGTACATTTCACATAAGATTGTGTCCCTCCAGACCAATCAACCTCACATTTCTCTGCTAACTCAACGGACATCATTAGTTTCTGTTGCACTTTAGGACATAAAGGCCCTATGACTTTCTTCATCTTGTCTCTCATTGCTTGTATCCTCTTCACGAAACTTATATGTAAATCAATCAACATCGTCAGTATGAATTTCTCCATTTCTTCCAACACTACATTGCTGAAAACTTCGCATAGATTGTTCAGAAACATGTCACTCTTCACCTTTGTAAGAAAATAAGCCTTGCTCTATTCACTTGGGTGCTTTTTCTTTAACCAATTATGTGCTTCAGGACTTTCCTGTTCAATCTCACCCATCCAGAACATCTAATCAGATACTTTTGTTGACTCACAGCTTTCCATAAGTATTCCTTGAGAATCAATCCCTTAAAACCAGCTTTGAAGAAATTGGTATACATGTGTCTAACACAATACCGATGTTCTGCCTCGGGATACAAATCTTGTATTACATTCTGTAAACCCTCTTGTCTATCTGTCATAAAAGTCCATTCATTGTTATTCAAAATTTTCAAATCTTCACCCAAATGTTGTATAAACCACCTCCATGTAGTAGCATTCTCTTTCTCCACTATAGCATATGCTACTGGGTAAATACAATCATTAGCATCTAATGCCACTGCTATAAGCATCTGCCCTCCAAATGTCCCTTTCAAGAAACACCCATCCAACCCTAAAAGTTGCCTACAACCGGCCAAAAACCATGTATTGCAAGCTTCTATATATATATATATATATATATATATTCCTTGAAACTTTGAAGCATGCATGGCAACAATGCATGTAGACCTTGGATTAGTTCTCAAAATTTCAGCCGCAAAAGATCTAAGCAACCCAAACTGATGCTTATCAGTTCCCTGTATCATTACCCTAGCATATATTCTACTCCTCCATGCCGTAACTTTATTGATTGTCAACTTGAGATCGTCCTTTACAGCTTTCATAATTAGCTTAGACTTCCAATCAGGGTCAACTTTAAACGTTTCTAAATACCTCTCTACTATGTATTTAGCAGTGCAATGCCTATTTGTTCTATCCTTCGTACATGTATGTTCTGAGTTTTTTGACTTTATCTGCACGCACCTTTTTTTAATTCCATGATGCCCATATCCTCCATGTACAGCCTAATTTACAAATGGCCTGGACTTTAAACTCATCATTAGGCCTGAACTTAAAGTTGCACCTGGTTGCTACCCCGTGGTTCTTAACTGCTTGCCTAAACTCCTTTATATTTTTAAAATGTTTTCCAACCTCCGGATGATCTAACTTCTCCGTCTCTGGATCATAAACTGGGAAATGATAAGTGTTTTCTTCATTGGAAGAATAATTGGTGTGCAAATCCTCTTCACTTGGACAGTAGTTGTCATTTGATCCCACATCTTCTCCCCCAATAGCCTGAAGTTCGACAACGGGGTCTGCATTCAATCTAACCAAAATATGTTCACTTGCATTATTGTCAAACTGAAAACCATCATCGTTGATATCATCGTCTGAATCATTCAAATGACATTCAATGGGTACCACTGCGTCATAGTCAAATGTATTATCTGCAAAGTTAAGTATCAGTTGTGGACTGCTATAAATATGAATATGTATAAGTGTGATTGGCCTAGTGTGAAGTTGGTGAAGTGTTAAGGAAAAACACAAGTTATTAGTGTATGGGAGCTGAGATTTGATACATGTTTCTGGTGTGTTTCATAAACATCAATAAAGTAATATGAATTCTTGAGGCTCTGAAAACCCAAAATCATATAAATGAGGCAAAAAAATTCACGTGAAACCCAAAATCCAATCCCCTTCAAACTCTAAATCACATGAAAGGATGTGGTCTAATAACAAGGAGGTCTACAAATTCATAAACTGCATATATAAAAAAGAAGATGTGGGTACTTAAAGCTTCATTCCATAAAAAAAATGTTAAAATTATTTACCTCCTTGTGGTCCCCCTTCCATTGTCTCTAGATTTGCTTCTTCAGTGCCTGCCATTAGTGGGTCTTGTAGGTCACTCCTGTTCATCTTCCTAAAGAACGAATTTGGCGCGTTTGACCTTTGGATGAAGCCATTTATTACAGTCTTCAAACATGAATCTACCCAAGCAAAGCAATTTTAATTTGATGGCGATTTCGAGTGATTTCAATTTGAAGGAGAGATTGTTTCTTGATTTTGGTGGAAATCGATTTGTAGGAGAGATGAAATCGATTCACAGTTGGGGCTGGGAAATTGAATTTGATTTGGGTAAGAGAAAAATGTAAGTTAAATTAATTATTTTGTCCAGGTGGCAATAATTAATGGAGTTCGTTGACACGTAGGATTTCCATCCGCCACACGAAATTTTTTTGTCCAGATAGACGGATGGAAGAAATCGGGTGATGGATGGGTAACTTTTTGTAAAAGAGAGTGAGCAGTCAGTAACCTTTTATTTTTGAGTGAGCAAGTAGTAACCAGAGCTAAATGTTAGTGATGAGTGATTTAATTAACTCGAACTCAAGCAGATAAAGAAAAGAACTCATCTAATGTCTCCTCTGATAGCAATGAAAATTCAAAATTGTTAGGCAGATGAGTACAACTAATGTCTTCCTCAATAAATTACTCCTCATTTTGCACTAAGATGTCACAATTTACCAATTTTATATGTTCCTGTCCTTTTCTCTGTAAGGGAAAGGACCAATAGTTGTTTACATTTGCAGATTGAAGCATAAAAACTATCAGAAAACTCGAATTATTTACCTATTTGAGTAGACTCAAAACTTCATCTCTCTTAGTAGATCCTTCGGCATTCTCATACAGGTCCCTAATCAACCAAAAACTAAAATAACCCACGAATCAGTCGTCCCGGAAAAATCACAAAGGAAGCAAGAAATTGACATAGAAGATAAACCGACGAAAATGGAGCTATTTTTGGTCGATTTGTTAAGCCATATTTTAGCTAAGATTATTTATGTAATTGTACGGTTCTTCATTCATACAATAGGCATGATCAATTGGTTTCCTTTGTATATCTATAGGTGCTGTTAACATTTGGTATATATAAAAATTCATTCAACTGATTTTCCCTCCACTTTTTCTTTTCCATATTTCATAAATCTCTGCAGCTGTTCATGGTATCAGAGAATTCAATTGAAGCTTCCGTGTAATGGTGAATGAATCAAGCGTTGTTACAGATTTACAAAATCGGTGTGATCATAATTTATCTGGCGATTCATCTGTTGGCAAAATGGCTGCAGGAGACACCAATTTTCTTCTCAATCAATTGATTACCGATCCAGCTAGTCCATACTATCTTCACTATGGAGATAACACAGGTATGCAAATCATTTCTGTTGTTCTCACTAAAGACAACTACTCGACGTGGAGTCGAGCTGTGGTTATGGCGTTGAGTGTTAAAAACAAAGAAGGTTTCATTGATGGAACAATAAACAAACCTCATAGAGGATCCTCTGTTCAGTGCTTGGAGAAGGTGCGATCACGTTGTTTCTTCCTGGATCATTAATTCTATTCCTAAAGAGCTCTATCCTAGTGTGATGCACAAGGATTCTGCGAGGGAAATATGGATAGAACTTCGAGATATGTACAACCAAGGCAATGACACATGCATCTATGAGTTGAAGAAGTAGATCTCTTCAATTTCACAGGAGAACGGTTCAGTCAGTTCTTACTTTAACAGGTTTAAAGGACTCTGGGAAGAGCTGGATAATTATAGACCTGATGTTAACAACAATTGTTACAATCATGAGGATCAAGTTATGCAGTTTTTGATGGGGCTTGATGATCAATTCTCTGCTGTTAGAAGTCAGGTGTTGTTGATGGATCCACTGCCTTCATTAAATAAAGTGTTTGCTCTTATATTGGAAGATGAAAAACAGAAGGATATTGCTGCTAAGAAGTAGCAACACTTCGAGGCAGCAACTTTTCCCAGTAGGATGATGAATGGATCTATTGCTAATCACAGACAAAACTCATTCAATCAGCCTCAAAGGAAAGACAGACCTATGTGCAGTTATTGCGGTATGCTTGGACACATCAAAGCAAATTGTTACAAGCTTGTTGGTTATCCTCCAGGCCACAAGTTTGCTAGAGGAAAAACACATGTTGCTAGTGCAGTTGCTCAAGCTCCGGTTGAGAGAAAATTTGAAGCTGCTAACTATCAGTCAAATGTGACTTTTACTCCAGATCAATACCAATAGCTTCTGGCTATGCTTGTTCCTCGAATGCAGGCATAATTAGCTACTGGCAGTTCAACAATATGGGATGTACCACAGGCCTCATCAGCAAGTCCTGAACCATCTGTTTTTTCACATAATATTCGTTCTAATGGTGGTGCAAATGGAGTTGAGTGGATTATAGACACTGGGGCATCTGAACATATGATTTGCTCCATCAAATACTTAACTAATATTATAGCTAAGACAAGTGCTTTTGTAAGGGTACCAAATGGAGATCTTGTGGCTATGACAAGTGTTGCCACAGTAAAGTAATCTGATGACTTGATTTTGACAGATGTTCTTGTGGTGCCATCTTTTACATTTAACCTCATATCTGCAAGTAATTTGATTCTGAAGCATAATTGCTTTCTGATTTTCATGTATGATTTTTGCCTTGTACAAGATCTTTCTACATGAAGGACGATTGGGGTATGCCAACTTGAGAATGGATTATACCACTTCCAACTTCCCGATCATCAGTCCAGCAGCAAATCCTCCATCAAATTTCATCAGCCAATTACAAATTCTGTTAAACCTATCAATTTTAAGCCTGTTATCTCTTATTGCAGTCATGTTTCTAATCTTCATTGTAATAAAATTACTGGTAGCACTTGTAATTCTTTAAACAAGGATAATCTCAATAGCCACATTGATATATGGCATTGCCGGTTAGGTCATTTGCCTACTTCAAAGTTATATGCCTTACATAAATATGTTCATAACATCAAATTCAATAAACTCGTACATTGCCCTATATGTCCCCTGGCTAAGCAACACAGGCTCCCTTTTCCCCATAGTGAGACAAAAGCTTCAAAGGCCTTTGATATCATCCATTATGATATATGGGGCCTATATTCTACTCATTCTTTAAATGGATCTCAATATTTTCTCACTATAGTTGATGACTATAGTAGAGTTACTTGGACATATCTCATGAGACATAAATCTCAGACCAGACCAATCATTCAAGCCTTTTACTCCCTAATTCAAACACATTTTCACAGCAACATAAAAACTTTAAGGTTTGATAATGGTGTAGAGTTTTTGATGACAAAATTCTTTCATTCTAAAGGCATTTTACATCAAGTTAGCTGTGTAGAAACTCCACAGTAAAACGGCATGGTTGAGAGAAAACACCAACACATATTAAACATTGCTAGAGCCCTCAAATTCCAAGCCAATTTACGACATAAATTTTAGAGTGATTGCATCCTCGCTGCAACACACCTTATTAACAGAACTCCTTCATCTATCCTTGCTGATAAATCCCCCTATGAAATGTTATACCAAACTGCACCATCATATACCCATCTCAAGGTGTTTGGCTGCCTCTGCTATGCTGTCACCTTGAAGAGAAATCAAACTAAATTTGATCCTAGAGCCACACCTTACATATTCATTGGTTATTCTTATGGTATGAAGGCTTATAAACTATATAACCTACATACCAATGCCACTTTCCATTCTAGGGATGTCATTTTTTACGAAAATATATTTCCATTTCATCATCCTTCCTTCCTTTGTCATTATCCAAGTTTGTTGACTCTTCAAAGTCCAATCAAACCTTATTTCCAACTCAGTTGCCCTCATATCATGATATCCCTCATTTACCTTCAAACCCCAGTTTGCCTGAGGCTCACATTTCACTTCATCATATCCCATCTAGTTCTGATCGTCCTTCTGAAGCTCATCATCTGTGGTTCCAACTCCTTCACCTTCAATGCCCCATTCGAAAATCCAAAAGAGTCCCCAGACTACCTTCTTATCTCCTAGACTATCACTGTAATCTTGTCTCTCAAGTATCTATCTCCCAATCTGAATCTATGGAAAAGGTCATGCTTTAGGTAAGCAATACCCTATATCAGATCATTTGAATTACAATCAGTTATCTCCTGCACATAAAAATATGCTTTGGCTCTTTCTACTGTTTTTGAGCCTCACTCTTATGGTGAAGCATCTAAGTATCCTAATTAGTGCCAAGCTATGGAGTTAGAGTACCAAGCACTTGTTTCAAATAACACTTGGGATGTTGTTAAGCTCCCAGATCATAAGAAACCTGTAGCTTGTAGATGGGTGTATAAAGTTAAGCTTCGTTCAGATGGGACTGAGGAAAGAAAGAAAGCCCGTTTGGTTGCCAAAGGGTTCACCCAACAGCCAGGATTGGATTATGAGGAAACTTTCTCCCCAGTTGCAAAATTGGTAACTGTCAAAACTCTATTGGCTGTTGCAGCCCAGCTGCCGTGGCACTTACACTAATTAGACATAAATAATGGTTTTCTCCATGGTGAATTGGATGAGGAGGTGTACATGTTGATGCCTCCGGGTTATGAGCAACATGGGGAGAATGGCGAACACTTAGTTTGCAAATTAAACAAGTCTATCTATGGGCTTAAACAAGCCTCAAGGTAGTGGAACACCAAACTTACCTCATATGTTTTATCACAAGGTTTCAGGCAATCAAAGACTGATTATTTACTGTATAGCAGACACAATGGTTGCTCATTCACTATCTTATTGGTGTATATAGATGATATTATAGTTGGTGGAAATAACTGGCCATATATCAACCAGTTCAAGAAGAAGTTGAATGATCAGTTCAAGCTGAAAGATTTGGAGATTCTCAAGTTTTTTCTTGGACTTGAAGTTGCTAGAACTGATAAGGGGATTTCTATATGTCAAAGAAAATATGCTTTAGAAGTTTTATCAAATGCAGGCTACTTAGGGGCCTAACCAGCTGCTAATCCCTTGCTACATAATCTGAAGTTAAGCAAGGATGAAGGAGAAAGTGTTGTGGATGTTAATGAGTACAGAAGGCTAGTGGGAAGAATTCTTTACCTAACCATAACAAGGCTTGATCTATCCTATGCTGTACAATTACTAAGTCAGTTTCTGCAGTCACCAAAACAGCCTCATATGGAAGCTGTTCATCACGTTTTGAGGCACATAAAGGGTACACTAGGACAGGGGCTATTCTTTGGAAGCAAACCATATTTACATCTCAAGGGCTACTGTGATGCAGATTGCACAGCTTGCTCTGACACTATGAGGTCTATTACCAGATATTGCATCTTCTTGGGTTACTCCTTGATATCCTGGAAGTCTAAAAAGTAACATACAGTCTCAAGATCCTCTGCAGAAACAGAGTACAGATCTATGGCAGCTGCTGTATGTGAACTAAGTTGGCTAAAAAACTTATTAGATGATTTGGGTGTCAAACGATCCAAAGCAGCCTTATTATTTTGTGACAGCCAATCTGCCATTCACATAGCAAGCAATCCGGTATTTCATAAAAGAACCAAACACATCGAGATTGATTATCACTTGGTTAGAGATAAAGTTTAGGCACGTGAAGTGAAAATGTTGTATACGGCCTCACAGAATCAGCTTGCTGACATATTAACAAAGGCTGTTGGTGGAACTCAATTCAATTCTTTGTTATGCAAGATTGGAGTATTGAACATATACTCCTCATCTTGAGGGGGGGGTGTTAAGACATATTTTAGCTAAGGTTATTTATGTAATTGTATAGCTCTTCATTCATACAATATGCATGAGTAATTGGTTTCTTTTGTATATATATAGGTGTTGTTAACATTTGATATATATAAAAATTCATTCAACTGATTTTCCCTCAACTTTTCCTTTTCCATATTTCATAAATCTCCGCAGCTCTTCACGATTTGAGGATTAAGGAAATTTGAGGAACTGAGCTCCTTGGGAGAGTGAGCAACAATAGATGAATTAGGCCTAGACTTAACACTGATGGGCTGGACAACTTAAAATACATAGATTCTATCGTTTTCTAGATCAAGAGGCGAACGTAACTCGAAGAAAAAAAGTCTAGGCCCAAATACTGCTATGACTCTAGCCCATTAAAGGATCCACCCCTGCATCACATATGTGCAAATAATCATCTAAACTCATTTGAAACAACTTTTACTTCGATTTCTTATAGAAGTGCTTAATGATGAAGTTATCTTATATAAATTTCATATAATAGTTCTTTAGTGAAATTAATCAAATAAAAATTATTCAAACACGTTTAAACAATTTCTTGATTTCAAAATCACTTTTAACTTTTTCAAAAATCATGTCAAATTTGCTATTAGTATCTTATGGCATCATCAAATAGTCACAAGTAAAATACCTCTTTACATTATTTACAAGGTAATGTGTTCATACTCCATACTGAACCATGTGTATCAATTTCGTCAAATTTCACAAAATCGTATAATTTTTTGAAATGCATGTATCATCATGATGAACAAAAATGAAAATACATGAATTTTTACTTGTGAAAATTTTGAGGTATCATAATTTAGCACGAACGAATATATATTAAAAAGTTATTTCAATTGATCCACTCTTATCGCATCATAATTTCTTTTCATATTAATTAAAAATATAAACTAGATTTTGCTTACCACCTATAGAGTGAGATACATCTTTTTATAAAAATCACATTAGTCCATGGAGATTTGTATGGGTGTTTTTTTATTTTTTATTTTTTTAAAGAAAAACAGAATTGCTCCATTGTTAGCAAGTTAGTTCCTAAACTTAAAAAATGAACAAGTTAATGTTCAACATTTCATTGACGAGGCATTATTAATCCTCGAGATCTAGTAACCATCAAAAGCTGCTCAAAATCTTCAAATCTTATAATTATCTTCGCCTTGTTTGAAAATATTTTTTTCAAAATGATTTTTCCCTCGCACTCATTTTCAATAATATTCTTAAAAGTTCGAATTATTTTTCACATTTAATATTCTTTACTTTTTAACCACTAGTTCTCTACAAATTCACATTTCAAAAAATTATTCAAAAAAAATCAAATTCATACGTGGACGAGTTTCAATTTCTACTTGAGTAGACACCTAGAGATTTAGTGGTTGTTTAATAAAAAATTATCAATTTTTCAATTGGTGAAACTTTCAATTCATGAAATTTACAACTTTTATAAACTTTTGTATCATAAATTTCACCAACCTTTATCAAAATATACTAAAANAACTTTTATAAACTTTTGTATCATAAATTTCACCAACTTTTATCAAAATATACTAAAAGTTTTAGAATAATGTTACATGCACAGGGAAAGTTTAACAAAATTATACAGAGAGGCACATAGTACAGTTTCGTTGGCAGTTGTCAAAAAGAAAAACACACTTGAAAATCTAAGGGTTCGCTTGATTGACAAATGTGGGAAGGCTTTTCAATTCCATGTGAGTTGGAAAATAAAAACTCAGGTACTCCATATGAATGCATTTTCCATGAAATTGGCAAAAAAAAGTTTAAAGTGGTTGTATCTTGAAATTCGAACTCTATTTTCACTTTCGTATCAAACAGTTAAAGTAGAAATTGAATTCTTCGAATGTAACATTTTTCATGAAATTTAAACCAATCAAACGAACCTAAGGCCCCGTTTGTCCCCCGTTTTTTTCCATTTCATTTCATTTTCTTGGGTCAAGAATTGTAGGCGGCTGGAATCCACCATTAACTTTGCTGGAACGTCCAGATAAATGTAATGATGCCTCTGAATTTCTTATTTTTTAAACTCACCATTAAGTTAGCAAATGACGATAATGTCCCTACTTTTCGACAAGGTTGAATGGGAAAATGGCGAAGTGAGGAAGAGGGTATTTTCGTCCATCTATTGCCAACGGTAATAATGATATGGCTCACCTCTGACACGGGATTGGAGTGTTTGAAAATGTTGTTGACAGATTCTTGTCTTGAAAAGTGGATCCCACGACTAAGCCCCTGTTTGACACCCATTTTTTTCTCATTCTATTTCTCTTTACTCATTTCAACAACACATTCTATTAATAAAATAATATTACACATAAATCTAAAAATTCTTTTTACTTTTTAATCACATAATCCTCCATCAATCACTATTCCAAAAATTATTTTTCAAACAAAATAGTTGTCAAACAATGGTCTAACAATTTTCCCTTGAAAAGAAGAAGAAAAAAGGACACCCAACTCCCCACCCAAAACCCTGTTATCAAAATTCTCTCCGTAAATCTAACGCTCTTATGTCCTCATCTTTTCCTCTTGTCGATTCCATTTTGTTTTTAGCCTTTGATTTCCTCATTAATATATTTAATCTGTTTCATTTTTCTGAGTTCTCGGAACAAAATTCCCTTCTTCACCATCGTTTCTCATTACTCTCTCGAATTCATCCATAGGGTTTTATCTGTGAATTTTTAACCGAGGACAGCAGGTGCGTACATCGAAACATACTGTAAATGCGAATATCTGATTAGTTATTTGACTGTATTCTATTGTGTTTATCTGTGAATTTGATTTTTGGTTACAAAATTCGAAGACGAAAAACATGGAAAATGGAGAAGCCAATTTAGAAAGTAAATTTGCGGGCATGGTGGTGAGCGATACCAACGACTTCAACGGCAATGACGGATTGTTTCAGGTCATGAAAGCAGTAGAAGCTGCCGAGGCCACTATCAAGCAGCAGGTATTTTTAGTTCTATCTCTCTCTCCTTTTCTCTCCTGTATTTTAGCTGTATGTACTTTATGTTAGGGCAGGGTATTTTCTGTACTATGAATATAAACATCTTTTGAATAGTATATTTGTATTTATGCATGGATCGTGCAATCTCTCGATGCCGTTCCAATATGTACTTGTAGAACAACATTGCAACAAGGGTCTGCTCTTGGAAACCACTGGGAACAAAAGGGATGAGAGTGTTATCCCAACCTCGTGTCTAAAATCATGCCTAGCACACACCCGATGAAGTAAAATAGTAGGCACACATTCACTGAATTGTATAATCTTTTTTTATCTGTAATGACATTTACTACTGGACAGTCTGGACTAGGAAAACTGTACAAAAACGTCGTCAACCAAAAAATATCGCTTCTAATTTGGCATTGGTCCAATATGGTTATGCCTAACAAGTATAGACATGTAAAAGAGAACACACAATCCTATATTAGACAAATATCAAAGATGCCACTGATCTTCATCCATCCTATGCCACAGTATCACTCCCACATGTATGAGAAAATACGTCCCCCAGAAAAAAGCTTCATTTCATAAAAATTAAGTTTCCTTATACTGTCCCACAACGAATTAGTTATATTGAGATTCAGATGATTATATATTTTATTTGTTTTTTTGATGAAGGGAGCTTTGATAATTACATGATAGACAAGGAGGGAGAATTATTTAATGCACATTCCCTTAAGATGTTGGAGTTCTGAAATTGAGCCCTTTTACTAGGATGGACTGAGTAATTAAATTTGTTAAACAAGCACTTAATAGGCATTTGTTCGACTTTGAGAAATATCAAATAGCAGGCACTTAATAAACACACGACAGACCACTTAAATGAAAATAATCACTGAGTGAAGCTAGTTTGAATTAACATGACAGTAATCCTGCATTAAAGAGAGGCCAACCTTTGTATCTTTGGCAATTTGATCCTCTAAGCTAAGCCCATTTAAGAAATTGCTAATATGAAGAAAGAGAAAAATGCAACGTACTACAATGCTCATATAAACTAATTGTGTGCCTGAATATCACAAGCAATATTACTAACTGTGCCTTTAGCAAATAGTACTAATGAAAGGAGAAAAGGGAAACATTAAAATGATTAGTCATTCAATATAATGATCTTCTTATGACGAGTGCATTCTAAAATGATAGTCCAAGCTTGAATTTGGAATCTTTGGATTTTTTATCACAGAAATCCCATTTTTTTGTTTTGCTGGTACTTAGTCATACTCATTATCAGCCCCTTTTCCTTTTTTCACTTTTACTAGGTAAGCTTAGATTTTCTCCAATCTAAAAAGCCTTCATTTGGTTAATGATTCTTACAGCACTGAATTCCATTGTTTTGTTTTAGATACCGAGGCCAGTCAATGTTCTTTCTCATGATGTTTGTGTCTCATGTCAGGAATAGCGAGATACTTATCATTGAATTTTTCTCTGTGATATGGCAAATGAACTTCAGAGCAGATTTATCTTGTGTTTTCTATGAGGCTATTGTTTTCCTGAGCTATGAATAAGATGTTTCGTCTCAGGACCTGTGGTTTTAGTGATGAGGTTGATAGTAAAGTATTCTGGGGGCTTGCATTAATGGTTATTTCTTGGGGACAAGATAGAATCAATAGAGTTTTGAATACAGTATCTCCCAGTTCCTCTACTTTAGGACAAAGCAGTGTTCTTGGCTTCCCAATGGTGCCGCACTTTTGATGCTTCCTTTAATATAGCTATCTTATTTACAATGTTGTTGGTGGCGTTTCCTAGATGTTAATATTGTCCATTGATTCATTTTATTTTGATCCTTGTCAGATAGGATATTTTTCCTTCCCTCTCCATGGGCTAAACCTTGGGATTTTCCGGCAATTATTGATATTTGTTGTTTGAGAGAACTTTTTGCTCGATTGAGTTTCTTTTATTTCCCACTTTGTTCACTGCTCGTCCTCTTTGTAACTCTCTCTATGTTGAGGTGATTTCCTTCTCTTCTTTTTTGTTTATAGTCCTTCAAGATGAGCTGCCTTTATACTTTGTATCCTCATCTATGTTTTTTCTATGTTTCTTTCAAACTAGGCCATATTTATTGTTTAGCTTCAAGTGTAGAAATACTTTTAGTTTGTATCTCGCACTCTTCTATATTTTCTTATACTTTTGTCAATTGGAATTTGAATTTCTAATGTAAGAGTTTCTCTTGCCGGAGATCAAAATATGCTGCTTCTAGATTTTGTTTTTGGTTTTCATGAAAGGACATTTACCTTCCTCCAAAAGGACCCTGGCAAGCAATGTGGTGGAGTGCCTTGACTATTGTCACTTAGTCAGCTAACATTCACTGTCCTGCTGTATTATAGATCCTTAAGAGTGGCGCGTCACCCACGTCACTCTTCATGGCTCACCAGCCACTTATTTTACAAAGATAAGTAGAAAACGTCCCACTTTTTATCCCCTTCTAACTATACTCTATTTACCCTTGCTCCATGGCTTATATCCCTGATATAGGGATTTCTGTGTAGATGATTATGCTGCCCTATTTATTGGTTGTGAGATAAGTTTATACATTTTTTCCCTATCTATAATTGCAGAAAATTCTCAAATGCTTTTATTGCTGATATTAGAATTTTGTGCAACTTGTACTTCTTGGGGGTAAATTATTATGCTATGTTGGTATTTTTTTCATGATACATTATGCTAAGAGAAAAATTCTCTTAGCACTTGTGAAGCCTATGACTTGTGATGGTAAAAAACTAGCCATTTGATAGAACTTGATTATCTTTCATAGGTGGAAGAGAATAATCGATTGAGATTTGAACTTCAGAAGAAAATTCAGGAACTTGAGAAATATGTAAGTGCTCTTGCGTTGGATGCTCTCCATGCAAAATTTTCTCCTTTTTTTTTAAAACTACGGGTCCAAATTCTGATTTTTTTTCATAATTATCACCAATTATTTCTTTCAAATCCTTTTTCTTTATGTCCTATATTTTACATTGAATGTGGAAGCCACAATATCTAGAGGCTGCCTTGTGGCAAACAGTTAGGATTAGAATTTGTCTACAAGCAAGACTCTTAAAGTGGCTTGGTGTGTATTTCCTGGATTCGGCCACGGCATTTAATTCCCAATGCTTGGTAATTCTCTTTATGAGAGCTAGCCATCATTCAAATGCACGTTTCATGCTTTATCTTCCCAATCTGCGTGGATTATTTTACTTTCTCTATGGTCTTTATTTTGATCTTATCTCTTTAACACAATAGTACGACCAAAATCCAGTGATCAAAACTTCTTGAAACTTGAAACTTACTCTATCAAATTACCTTATGTGATCATCCATCATCGCCCGCAAGCATCTTCAATTTCCTCAAGCATGTAGGCCTGTTAGTTGATTGTTTCTATCATTCCCTATACGTGTATATCTTGTATCCCTACTAATTATAACTAACTATAGTTCACATTCTGCATTTTTTGTCTATAGGTAGATAAAATGTTTCAAATAATTTAAACGATAGATACCACAGCCTTTATGAGGATGGGTGCATCTCGACAAAAAAGAGACTTTTTCCTGTTCATATACATTTTTATGGTATCATTAGCTTACTGATATGGTGAAGATAATCTAGGTACCTATATATATCTATTCACGTGGTAATAGGCTGCAAATGAACCTTTGGAACAGTATTCATAACTAACTATAATTCACATTATGCATTTTTGGTTACAGATGGATAAAGAGGTTCAAATTATATAAATGGTAACCCAGGTAAATATATATTAACGTACGTGGAAATAGAGCAAATGAAACTTTGAATTTGGAGCACGACAGATTTCTTGCATCCAATTAGAGGATTTATTATCCTCTTAATAATTGTAGTTTCGCTTATATAAACCATAAATTATGTCTCTTATCATAAAAACATTAGAGAACACCATTATTTCCAACTGCAGTGGATTAAGTTTAGCCCCTGTTTGACATCCATTAGTTTTTTTGGAAAAATGTTTTGGAATAGTTATATTTTTGGAGAATATGAGGTTAAAAAGTAAGAAAAAGTTTTGGATTTATATGCAAAATATTTTATTGTGTGAATGTATGATTAAAAATGAGTTTGAGAAAAAAGAGTTGATTTAATGGATCTTGAACAGGGGCTTACTGTTGAAATATTTTTCTCTTGCTTTAGACGGTGCCGCTAGATAAAAACTAGTTTATGTAGTAATTTTGTGGAAGAGAATAATAATAGTTTAGCAGTTGAAGCATCAGAGTCAAGTTCTATCTTGGATGATCAGACCTATTGCTTAGAGAGTGACTAACTAATGAAGAGGTTAAGATGGGTGAATTTGAAATAGTGAAGGATATAGTCCTAGGGCTACATGGAATTAAGATCACTTTTTATCTATATTCTAGGAAAGATGCCAATTGTGATTTAGTGATACATTGGTTGTAAGTTCATTATCTTGTCACTAGAGACTAGTGAGGCATGTCAATTAAGGGCTAGGATCTTGACCTATTCATTTAGTTACTACTTTGTTTAAGATTTTGACCGTGTCCCTTTCATAGACAAGTAGGGAAGCATTTATTGTTTTTGTGTCTTAAAATGATTTTGTGGAATATGACAATTTTGATCTTGCTTTTGTGGCTTGAATTTATCATGGACAACCAAAAAACCTATATACGCCAACACTCCTATTTGTACGGTGTGTCCGACACGTGTCGTGTCGATCACAGACACTCCTCGGATGCTCCAAAACATGTACTATTTGTATTTTTCCTTCCTTAGTGTAATATATAGTTTAAATTTCACTTATTTTATATAACAAATAGCGACTCGTAGATTTAAAAGATTTCATGATAAATAATAAAAAGAAAAAGTATTAACATAAAGATCGAATAAATAAATTCTACAATTTTAAAGAATGTAAATTAACGTATCCCCAATGTGTCCGGTTTGAAAAATCACGAGTCGATGTCTCCATATTATGTTGTATCCGTGTCGCATGCCCGTGTCTATGCAACATAGCAAAAACAACCTCCAAAAAAGAGAACATTGTTAAAGAAAGGGCTGTTATGCATTAAAATGATAACAGAAGTTACACCTGTTTAAATTCACAAATAACTTGGGCTCTATATTTTTGTTAGCTGAAATGGAATATAAATTGAAAAGTAAATATTTATTGTTTAATTCTTTATCAATTTCTCCAATTTTACAGTACTTATTTGATAGACTCTTTGCACGCATTAAGTTTCTTGTCTCCGTGTATAAAACACTTGACTCAATCTCTTTATCATCTAAGTTGCCTATCCTTCGCAGAAATCAGGTGATCTGAAATCTCAAGTTCCTCATTCAGTTGATCTATGGGAAGACCATGTTAATGATCCTCGTAGAGTTCATCAATTATTTTTGGCTTATGAAAATCAAATAGGTGGGATTGGAGAAATAGAACTCAATTCTGTTCATGATTTATCAGAAACAGCCGTTCTCCAAAAAGATTTGATGAGAAAAGATATGGATGGTATCATGCACGCTCATCTTGTAAACCAATTTGATAGTGGCAAGCTTAATGGGTCACTAAAAGTGCTTCCTGGTGGTCAGGCGGCCTCAGATAATTCTGGCTTTTCTCAGTCTGTGTCACCTTCTACAACATTTTCACCTAGCAGGTACATCAGTTTCAATAACTGATTCGCACAATGTGGTCTACAAGTGAGATTCCTTTTAACTACCATGATACTAGCACACGGAGCATTTACTGCTTTTGTTAGGTACCAAATGCAAGAAGAATGGAGCTCTACTTCTAGAAAAGGTTTAGTTTCAATGGATGATGTCAACAATACTAATAGCCCAAAGCAGGTATCATAAGACAACCAGAAATAAATATCATTTGGAATATTTCAGTGCAAAGTCTAGCTACTAGTCATATATAATCCTTTTGCTTCTAGCATCATTGTTGCATGCATCTGTGTAGAATCTTGTTGTGAAGGTTCAAGAACATGAAGAAGAGATTTTGCAATTGAAGAAACATCTTGCGGAATTCTCAATGAAGGTAGAAAAGAGAGTGTAATTTTGCAGTACTCTATGATTGCGTCTTTTCCCTTTTAAGTTCCTTTTTTTGTTGCGTTAATTATTCTCTTTTGGTAGGAAGCACAAATTCGTAATGAGAAATATGTCTTAGAGAAGCGTGTTGCATATATGCGTTTGGTGAGCAGGATTTGTGTTCTATAACCTTTATAAGAAATTCATTTGCTCTGTTTTTGGAATATTGACAAGTTTTTTGTGCATTTAATTTTGTCCTAAGGCCTTTGATCAGCAACAACAAGATCTTGTTGATGCTGCATCTAAAGCAATTTCCTACAGACAAGATATAATGGAAGAAAATGTGCGTCTTACATATGCATTACAGGTATTATCTTCATACATCCTTTATACTGTCTAGTTTTGGTCCTTTTTTGGCTTGAAATTTCTTGATGTCGTTGTCTCACGATTGAATGCAGCATTTGGTTGACCTTTCTCACATATATGATGTTTTGTTCAAAGTCCTCTATGAACTAAAATTTTCATCAATGAGAGGAGAATCATAAATATTAATCAGTTAGAACATACTCGTCTCATCTTATAAGTAGGTCAAAGTTACCAATAGTTTTTGTTTTTGTTTGCTTAAAATTTACGTTTTAATCCGACATAAGGAGAAACATTACTTGTGAAAATACTGGTGGTATTGTAGAAATAAAGTAGGGAACTAGGGAACTTTTATGCACGTTACCAATGAAATGATTCTAATACCCTGAATGATTTGAAAATATTTCCATCTCTATCCTAACTATACTTCCTATAATTAAGCTATTGAAGAAACAATTTTAACTGATAAATCATTAAATTAAAATAAAATAAAATATTAAAATATCTGAGTTAGTTTCTGTTTTTTGGCATTCTATATATGTGTATGAGTATTGATTTCTACCAAATTTATTAGTTCTTATAAGCACAGTCCAGAAAATATACATATTCAAGAAAGATCTGTGTATTAGTATTGATTTCTACCAAATTTATTAGTTCTTATAAGCACAATTCAAAAATATACATATTCAAGAAAGATCTACCGCGTAATAGTGAAAAAGTAATATTATTTGCACGTAATTTCTAAGATTACTCAAGTGACATCTTAGTATTAGTATCATTGGAAGGAACTGATGATTTTCAATGTTTATGCTACATGGATATCTTACATTTATATATACAAATTTAAATTCACGTTTCTGGTTTACTTGGAAATCAAAATTTTCAGATTCGTGTTCACTGTTTCAGATCTTGCAATTTGCACGTGTGTAAATACACATAAAAACATGCATAAGCACAAAAAGCATGCATAGAGGCCCCACATTTGCTTTTTAAGTTTCTAAATCTAATGTGTTCTTTTCTGGATACAATTTCAATTATTGTAAAACTTTTATGGTGTGGTGTGTAAGAGTAAGGCTAGTTAATGACATGGGCGAAAGATTGGACAAACTTTAACCACTCCCTTCCGCCTTCTACAAATGTGACCAAATATATTCTCAGGTTCATATATTGGTTCTTTCAGGCAGCACAGCAAGAAAGATCAACGTTTGTATCATCTTTAATGCCTCTTCTTGCAGAGTATTCTCTTCAGCCGCCTCTTGCCCATGCTCAATCCATTGTCAGTAATGTCAAGGTTAATATGAGTAGCCTTATTAATTGTTTCTTATAATGAAATAGATGACACTTTTTTTCTAGTATTCTTTATTAATCAAATTGTGAAGCATTAAAATGCTACCCTTGACCCTCACCCCTGTCGGTTACCAGAACGACTTGTGCGCTTTTTAAATATTTGGGTTGGACTATCGGCATATTTTAGTATAACATGGCTTGAATTGTCTCCTCTTAGATGGTTCTGTAGCTGCAAATAGAACATGCAGAAATGTAACTTTTGAGCCTTTCTAATTTGTTCCGACTGTTTTGGTGGTGTTTAGCTGTTAGCGTGGGTCTATGAGAATTAATGTTTTGATATTGAAAGCAAATGAAATTTGTGATAAGGTTGCTTGAAATTGAGCAACAGAAGAATAAAATCAAATAATAACATACAAGATCATTAATAATCACTTTCAAGTCTAATATTTAGCTCAAAATTTTAGAAGCTAATTACTTTTGTTGATCAAGTCCATTTTGGAAAACTGGTCATACATGGAGAACATCAATGTAGTTCCTGTGCATCAAATCTTGAATTTGTCAAATATTTTCTACCCAAATGTAATAAGCTTATTAGAATGATTTTTCCAGAAAAATGATTGGTCCAACTTTTATGGCATAATGATATCTAGATATGCTCTTCTTGTTCTGCACCTTTCTCATATCACAAATTTTGCAATTACATATTTCCTTGTGCTCATTCAGGAATGATTACGTTGGCAGTGTGATCAAATCTTTTTGCATACTTAGGCGTTAGTCTATTTCTTCTCATTTTGTAGGTTTCTTATACTGGGATTCACCTGAGGTTTCTGAATTGCAAACTATGTAATGCTCACCTCAACCAAACACTTCCGTATTTCCATAGGAATTCCATCTTTAGCCAATTGCTTTCCTCATCTTCATCCTCTTCAAAGCTTCTCCGTCCCCTGAAACTTGAATTCCTTTCAGTATAATTCAGATTCGTATCTGCAGTGAAGTTTGACAAATTTCCAATATCGACATTATGCCATTCATTATTCATCAAAATAATTCCTCTATTTTTCTGTGCTTTCTATTAAAAAGAACTCTTTTGTTTCTTGTTTAATACAGTTGGCTTGATTTAGAACCTAAAATAAGAATCCTTTCATGCCTTGTCAATTTTGCTGGTTAGCTAACTTATACTTTTTCTAAATTGCACGTTTTGTCCCCAACCTTACTGTTACCGCACTTTTATCCCTCCTTTTCTACTTGTCATTATTACCTTCAACCTTCCATTTATTAAAGTGTAGTTTGTCCCCACTCACAGTTCTGGTGTTTTTTTAATTTAATGAAAAGACATAATTCCCTTAATTCAAACAAACAAACAAGTTCATAGGAAAAGAAAAAAAAAGCGAAAAATAAAAGAAATATCCTTCTTTATAAGGAAGCCCCTCCCACCCCCTGCATCTTCAGCACTATTCCTGTCTTTATTCCCCACTGCCACAAAGAAAAAAGTCTCTGCTAGGAGTCAGATACGAGGAGTAGAGAGCCAATGAATAACTGTTCATGCCCGTGATCTTGTTTATACAATCTCCTCCTGTGTCAACTAAGGTCCTATTTAGTTTTTGCAGTTTTGTGGACAGTCATACGCCATGAAAATTGAATCAAATCAAAACCAGAAGTTTATGAGAAAGGACCCATAACAAAATATGGTGAAATAGGCTTTAAAAAGAAGCTTGTTTGAACACATGAATCTTGTTTGAACTCGCGATCAATAATTTGCACATTAACTCTATTGAAAATGAGTTACCAACTTATCACCACCAACCCCATACCCCAAACAAGTAGTGGCCACACAGCACTTTCCATTGCACAGACAAAAACCCAGCTCCAACTCCGTCGTCCAACTTAAAAGGTCTCTTCGAATCTCAATTTTAAATCTTAAGATCTTGCAACACTCAAAGACTAGATGAGAAGGTAAAATTATTAATACCTACTATAATTCTCCTCTTTCTTTGTGTATATGTGTGTATACAAGTTTTTTGTAATGATTCATATAAAAACACAGTTCAGTTTTTGTTAGCACTGTTGCTACTGGTGGTGGTTGGCGGCAAGGACTGCAGAAGTTGGTAGTGGCAATGGTGGGTTGCTGTTGGTTGGCGGTGGTGGTGGTGGTTGAGGTTGGTTGGGAGTGAGGGCTAAGAATGTTTGGGGAAGATGATTTTGGTTTTCCTCTTGTTTCTTATTTAATTTTTTTGTTTGAATCGAAGGGCAAATTTTTCTTTAATTAAATTTAGTCGTATTTTCGAACGGAAACGTGAGGTTGAAATGCACTAATGACTGGAAGGTTAATGGTAATGATACCAAAGAAAATAGGTAGGGGACAAAAAAGTGCTACAGCGTTCGAAGTCTGAAATACGCTAAGAATGGAAGGTTAAGGGTAATACTAGCCACTTTTAAGATGCTTCCTCATTTTTATATTTTTGTTAGTTTCTATAGCATTCTTTTAATCTCAACTGCCATCCAGACGTTCTTGTTGGTCCATCATGTTTTTCTATTTGGTGGTTTTTTATCCTTACATTCTCCTAATACCTCATGTGCTATTATTCTAGTGCTACTAGTCATATAATTCCACATTATTCTATTATCTGCGTCTGTATCCTTTTACTTCCTTCAAAACTTTAATCTTGAAATTCTTTCTTTCCTTTTTTTTTTTTTGGAATGAGGGCCATAGCTTGTTATATGAACTTGACCCTCTTTGGTATTCTGTTGCACTTCTTAATAACCAAATCACTACCTTATCATAACGCCACCTTTTCTTTCCTTCTTTTGGATTTTTACATTTAATATTGAAATACTTGTGTAAATATTCAAAGACATGAGCTTAACAGCTTGCTGATACTTGTGAAAGCTTTGCATGTTTTATATGAGCTGAATTTTTGAACAAAGAATTCTGGCTCCGCTCAAGGATCAGGATTTAAGCCTTCTAAAAATAATAAAGCACCAAGCATGCACAAGCCTAGGCTCATTGTTAACTCTGAATCTATGTGGAATTGAGATGTCTATATTCTGGAGGAGGAAGTTTCTTTAGATTGTCTCATTCATTGGATTTATCTTGGAACCTTTATTGCAGGTTTTGTTTAGACATTTGC
>CAIGRT010066193.1:0-12713 GCA_903798405.1 Fraxinus platypoda | reverse complement strand
CTCACTACCGCCTTTTTAAACCATGCCTGTTAAAAACCTGTTATAGATTGTAATTAGTTGTTAATTACCTTATTCTAGGATCCTAATTTATACACTTTCCTAAGATAGAAACCTAGACTTTGTATATATATGTGTATCACCGTTTTCAATAATATAAGGGAAAATATTTCTTCACAATATTGTTCACAAAGATTTACCTGACAATCTAAATAGGCTACTAAACTGTTTTCATCCAAAAATACCTAAATACAAACTGATTTGATAAATAAATAAATAAAACTTATTGCAGTCTGGTCTTGCTCCTTCCTTGTGACACCGAAACGATGGGCAACATAGAGACAAAATTACCCATTGAGTCCATAAACCCTGAGTTCTGATAATGAAACAACATAAACCTATCAACTATGTTGGCAGAGTTGAAAAAAGAGAAGATAACAAACCCAATTCAATCAAAGATTCAGCATAAATAGAATAAAAAAAACTTAAAAGTGAGTTTTTGGATTTGAAGAAGAAATTGAATGGTAAATACCCAAAACAAAAGACTCTCAGAAGGAGAAGTGGAGAGAACAACATATTTTCTGAAAAAATTCACCTTGCGCAGGTAGTGTATCCAGCACAGTTTCAAGCACAGGCTCGGGCTCTAGTGGAGGTTCCAGCCTAAGCTGTGGCTGTGGCTGAAGTCTTCATCTTCTTCCTCCTCGTCGCCAGTCGAAACAAAATCACTGCCTTCATTTCTTATCTTCTGATAGATAGAGATTAGAAATAGTATAAGATATAAGAGAAGGTAAAAAGGTACATATGAAGAAGATATTGTGTATGAACAGTGTAGAACTGGTTCGTCATAGGCTGAAAAAAATACACTACAGCCTTGTTTGATTCCCATTTTTTTCAAAATACGTTTTTTTTGTCTTCTTTTCAAACACACATTCTTCATTAAAATAATATTACACGTAAATCAAATTTTTTTTAAAATTTTTAACTACACATTCTCCATTAATCTGCTATTTCTAAATACATTTTGAAAATAGAATGGGGTTCAAACATCCCCCAAGTCATTTACCTTTTTGAGTTGGAATTCCCAAATTATGCCTATGTAGTCAATTGCCATATGACTAAGCTAATGTCCATTCTTATGAACAAAAGCTCTCGAAAATGGCTGAACAACATATATCGTGTTTTATATGGAAAAAATTAGATCATGTTCATCAGTATATCATATTCAAATAAGTTTTAATAAATAAAAAAAAAGGTTCTAGAATTGAGCCAATAGAGGAAGTAAAATTTATTCAAACTTACAAAATATATATGATTCATGAACAGCGTTATAGACTGGAAGATCCTCAATAGTTATTCATGTTCTTTGATGTTCAACATTCTTTAGTTGATTTTGTTTTTTCGCTCCATCAACCGAAAACAAATTCAACATAGGACAAATGAAACACAACTTCAATTAGGTTAGAAACAAAAGGAAAATCCATCCTACAACACAAATAACATTTCACATAGAACAAGAAAATAGAAAAGATTGGGAAATACACCGATACGCATACTACAATTAAAAACATTTACACATAAAAGCTGAAGAAGTTGTTAGTCTCTATTAAAAGCTAAAGCACTAGCCCTTTGAAAGCTCAATGATAAAAAAATAGAAGAAATTTCTAAAAAGGAAAAGAAAACCATTATCTAGGGGATAAAATCTAGCGTCTTAGGACTGTTTCAAATATTTATGTAAATGACTAAGGTCAAATCAAATTATTCCTCCAAAAATTTGAAGTTGTTGCCTTTGTGTCAGAGTCTAAATGGCTGTAAAGAGGGAGTACCTTGCTAGCCGCTTCAAACATCAAAGCTACTTCATTCCCTGAATTTGTAGCGGAATTGACTTCTTGCGCATCAAGATCATCTTCATTAACAATAGAATAGCAAAAATTGCATAATTAAACAAACTACTGAGCTTTAGCCGATACCGTTTGTGTAAGAACTTCTGATTCTTGAAATTATACATCATTTGCTTTACGAAGTCCAAAGTAACAACACTGTCTTCTATTCTTGCACCAGTATATTGTGGTTCCACATTTAGAAGTGACACAGAATACAAATATGTTAACATTTCCTCTTAATTGGAAAGTTGAAGTTTTTTGTGTTTCTTTGTCTGAATTAGAAGTGACAAACTCATGATGCATTATGGAATGAGGTAATTGGGAAAGACCATATTGATTATTTTCAGAGAATATTGGATCATTTATCATCTTGCGATGATCAACACAAGAAGTTCAAATATGGTTTCGTCTGTCCCTTTTTCTTTGAATTTGTTGATGATGGATGGAGGAATTATATAAGTTCTTGTCATCCTCAGTAACAGTTTCAAGGATAAGTAAATGAGGGTTTCCACGAGTGTATGTTTCCGGAATTTCCATTAGAACAGTATAGCTGATCAAATAATTGTACTCCAAGTTAATAAATGAGAACTGGAAAAAATTAACAATTCTATCAACTAATTTATTAAATTATATTATACATACTAAAAGACCATACAGTATTGTAAGCAAAATAAAATGTGCAAAATCATGAAAAAGAAATAAAATTGTTCGCAATGCATATAGAATAAATTATTACCATATTATAACATGCACTTTTTAAAAAATATAAACCTATGAAGTAAAAATTGCAGCAATGGAAGAACGTTGAAGTATTAATGCCAAGGGAGCCAATATTGTACTAAATTTTCATACTTTAATTCCAAAAGTATAAACATTTCTTTATCATAGATGCTTTAATTACACATATGATCAATGTTTTCAAAGCTCGAGCAATAGGAATACAATAAATCCACTTCTTCATTACAGCCCTCTATAAGTTTTTCATAATTGCAAAGAATTTATTGACATATATATGCAAATATAAGATTCAACCTACAGTATAGAATCTAAATGATTTATTGTTTAACTGAACATCCATAATATGAGAAACCCTTACTACAAATGTAAAAAATTAAGGACCATGCTACAAGTACATAATCATTTACATAATACATTACATAATTGACACGTGGTGCGCAATCATAGGTAGTCTACAATTTTTGACTTTTCCACACTTTACATTTATGGCCGGATTTCTTCTACATGGGCCTATGTAATCCATTATGTACAATAATTATGTACATATAGATTTATCCAAAAATTAAATTAATTATAAACAATTTAGTAAAGAAAATATAACAACATATAAAAAAAATAGTCCACTAGGGAAATTCACAAAGTTTAAAAAGAAAATAATACAAACAAAATGAAAAGAAATAATAAACAAAACTGTAGAATTAACTGAAGTCACAAAATTGTGACAAAACTTACTAAATGAGAACAATGCAAACCGAATTGCATATTCCACCACGTAGAAATAGATTTCCTCCTACATGGAAAAAAATATAAAATAAGTTTCAAATAAGGAGAAATCAAACACCAACTAATTAGAGATGAACGAATTTATAATAATTTTACGGAAGACAAATTGAAAGAGACAAACAGAAAAATGAACGAAAACCTTACACTAAAACAAAAGACAAAATAAACATAACTTTATGAGATGCAGAACCAAATGTAAGGGACAAAGTATGAACTTAGGACTTCTTACCCTTCAATTTTTAAATAATTTGTACAGTTGAATAAAAAAGAAGAAAAAATATGCTATACGTTACGAACAAAAAAAAGTGTAGATATATTTCAGGTATTATTTTCATGTCATCCTCATTTTTGCTTCACAATAAAGTTTATAATCCCAGTATGTATACTCATGTAAAACCAACAAAAAATTAACAAAGGCAAGAATTATATTTCAGGGTGTTAATGAAGTAGTAATATACTCCCAAATGTATTAATTTAATGTCAACTATACTACAAGTTGACAAAAGAGAAAGGAATAAAAGTTAATTAAATATTTAATTGTACACTAAACACATGCCAATTGAACTTTTTAGTTGAATGAATTGCATAAGTTTAATTAAACCATATGGAACGGATGTCAGAATTTTCAACGCAATTGTTGACACATTCAATCTTGAAACACAAAAAGAGGTAATGGAAAAATGAAAATACAAATAAGGAAAAAGCAGTAAAATCATATAGAAGTAGAAAGAAGAGATGGAAAAGCACGGTGCGGACACCACGCTCTGCGCTGTGCGGAGTTTTTTTTTTTTCTTATACCAGTAGACATTGAACTAACAAAGAGAATTCTATTACATGGAAAAAAGAATCCCTAAATTTGATTATACTGAAAACTAAAATATGCCTCATATCATCACTTCTACTAATCTCCCTGGCACTAAAAAATTTAAAAAACAAACAGGTCAACAAACAAATCAAAAATTTTAATCTTCCGCACACCATCATTCACGAAAATATCCGTTGGATTGCAGAGGAGATATTTTCTGAACCGTCAAATAGAAATTATGGTAGGCCAGTTTCATTGACTTCTAATTAACGGAAGATTGCGCCAGCGACGTAATTTTTTTAGGCATCCGGGTCAGCTCAATTGACCACGTTAACAGTGAACACCAAAATTCTCAAAAATTCACTGAGACGAGTAAAAAATCATGAAATTTAAACAAAAACCAACCTTACCTCAGCTTATACCCTAGTAGCAATGGACGGAGCTGCTGTTGCGTGCGGCGGCAGAAGAAACAGCGCCACAAATAAACCAGAGAAAGCGATAGTGATGTTTGCTGTTGGGTGATAAGGAAAAAGAGTGATGAGGGTTGATGATGGTGATTATGGCCACCCCATCCGTTCCAACGTCGATTGTTGTTCTTCCCTTTCCGGGTCTTTAAGGATTCCATATGTTGGGGGAAATTTTGGGGGTTTTATCAAGTGGCTCGTTTAAGAGGAGAGATTATACATACTCAAGATATTTTGATGCAAAAACTCGTTTTTGAATAGTACCTATCCGGATTGAGTGTGAACACGAGGGATACAAAAATGAACAGTGCACAGGGGATTCCCTCTTTTATTTATATAATACTAGTGGTATGCCCGTACAATGTACGGGATTTGATATTTTTAAGGTAACGTTAGTGTATCAAATATTAATGGAAAGTTAAATTATTATGAAAGTTTAGTTAGTTTTTATGTAACATAATTATAAGTAAAATTTCATAATGATAATATCCTAGGAAGATTTAAATGAAAAGTTTTTGGTAGCCAAATTTTTTTCCAACATAATTATAAGTAAAATTTCATAATGATAATATCCTAGGAAGATTTAAATGAAAAGTTTTTGGTAGCCAAATTTTTTTCCAAGGAAGAATACTCTTCTATCTTCACCTTTCTGCATCTCTTCCACCGGATGCAATTTCTCTCAAAACTTCCTACAACGAAGAAAATATATTAAAGTCCTACAATTAGATGCACCCTTTACAAGATGAAGTCGAAGTTTAACTGGAAATTCCACATATGCAATACAAAAAACAGTGCTAATAGACCCTTCTTGTCTAATTTCGAAGTGTTTTCAATACAACATAAATGATTCAAGCAAAGCTATATGCCTCCCAAATAAAAATAACATAAACGTGAAAGAAATCAATGCATACAACTATTATTAGGAGAAAATCTGAAATTGTAACTAAAAGGTACTTGACAGGGCAGCTAAGACGGTATCACCCTCGGCAATTAGATTATAGGCCATCCACAAATCATCTGCTTCTTCTGTGATTATCTGCAACAAAATCGAAACACAAGAACACAGAAGAAAAAAGAAATTATTACTATTTGAACCAAAGAAATTATTAATTTGAAATCGATGCTTTCTTGAAGGAATTAAAGGGAAAATTGATGTTTTCTTCATTCCTGCCCTTTCAAGTGGAATTTTATTTACATCGTCCATGTATATCTTCATAGGGTTTGAGAGATCTCACAATAGAAAGAATTTCAAGATTTAGTAAAGAACGTAACCCAGCAAAAATTAACACTAAACCCCCGAGAGATGTGTAAATTGAACAAAGCATGAAATATAAAATTAGAGAATGATAGTTGTTTAAACAAAACAGATTTAAAGCATGGTGNCACAATAGAAAGAATTTCAAGATTTAGTAAAGAACGTAACCCAGCAAAAATTAACACTAAACCCCCGAGAGATGTGTAAATTGAACAAAGCATGAAATATAAAATTAGAGAATGATAGTTGTTTAAACAAAACAGATTTAAAGCATGGTGAAAAACAATTTTGTATTCATCAAATAACTTAGCAAACGTGAACAATATTCTTTTCACAACTTGTTTTGCAGCGAGTCGAACCTTAGGATCTGGCTCTAATATCTATTGTACAAGACTCATGGCACTTTCTGAAATGCTTGGTCATGGTTCCCTTTAGAAGTCTATTTCCTTCGTTTAATGGCCTGAGCAACACCTTGTTCAGGCTCAGTGCAAAAACTTGTTTTAGACAAATGATTAATCATGGTTGGAAACATGATTTAGAAAATGAAAAAATATATCGTCATTAAGACAAGCTCGTCTGAGCTAAAGTGGAATGCCAAAGATCATCCAATGAATACGAAGCACTAAAGGTGAAATGCATATGGCCCTACAAACTCTAAAGAACTGTAAGGCAGATGGAAACTGTAAAGCAAGTGTATGATTGCACGAGAAGAAGAAGCTTGCTACAGAGAGAGATACTATTTTGAGAAAATTCAATATACCAGACAAAAATGAAGATATAGAGAATAACTCCAGCACTCTATATATCTATTTCTAGTCCATATTTTCGCTTGAGCTCTTCTACAGCCAAATAGTAAGGACTTCTCAGGAGACTCTAATACAATGTTACCCAAAATATTTTTGTGACTATCACATCTTACTTCTGAGCCATTCTAGAACTGTATGAAGGAACAATTGAGGTATTCTTACCTTTCTTCACAATTCACACTTTGTAATTCTTACAGAACTTCAAAAGGATAAAAAAAGAAAAAAGAGGAAAAATTACAACTGAAAAATTGCATCAAGAAAAAAATAAACAAGTAAAATTCAAAAAGATACGGAACTCAACATATAAAGCTCAATTTAAAAAATAAAACCATAACCTTTTCAATTTATTGCCAGCATAAAACTTGAAAAAATTGAGTACATATCGAGAATGAAATTATTAAATAGGTAATGAAATCACCTCAACCATCTCAGCATTTCCAGCTTGTTCAATTAGTTTAGCTAGAGCAGCACTGTCAACTTTGAAAGGTAAATTAAAACTTGAAACAATTTCAGAAGAAATCAAGAATGAAATTATTAAATAGGTAATCAAATTACCTCAACCATCTCAACATTTCCAGCTTATTCAAAAATTCAGCTAGAGCAGCATTGTTAACATTGAAACGTAAATTACCGACAAACAATTTCACGTCGTCGAATAAGTGGGCTCATCTGACCCAAAAAATCCAACATCCTCATCTTCTTCCCGTTGGTCCAAATCAGATAAATTACCGCATATGTATAATTGACCCGAAAAATAATTATTGGAGTTCCCATGTTTAGCCTTTAGCCTATACTTTTTTCTATATATTTATCACCTACTTTCACCTCAAGATCTAAAATCACTATCTATCACATCCTAGATCAAAGACATCTATAACCAGTCACCATCACCAATGGAACAGGATTGCCATCCTCAAAACGATCACCATCATTAATCTCCTCCTAGAATGAAAGGTATTATAATCAAAATTTTCAAATAAAACATACAAATTTACAGAACAAAGATCCAACAAACAAAAGAAAACCATATTGTTCCATTAATAATTACTACATGGGTGTGCATATTTTTAGTAGAAGCACCATCTAAGCCTAGAAGGGATTTTAGGTCTCCACCTAGACCTATTGGGGATCTTTGGATTCTCAAGCCCTGTCTATTGATAAAGAAATGATGTTCAAATGGGAGGTGTGCATCTCTCAATACTTTCGAGTGGTATTATCACCTCCTTACCACACATGTTAAAATAATGCTATGTTAAACTTACAATTAGAGGTCACTGAACTTTGAGAGCAGAAATTTAGTCGCCCCTTCAACACCCTTGTTGAACTCCGCTTGCTTCTCTGCATCGAACTTGGGTGTCAACAGCTTGGTATATTTCTTGATGTATGCAACAAATTGCTTCTTGCCAAATGGGGGTTGCTCCTGTATTTAATAACCAGGTTAAAAGACATTAAATTCTGAACATAGAACTCAATCATAATACACATTATGCATAAACTAAACTTGGAGTTTGAATGTGTCAACGAACTTAATAGCCGTGTCATCAACACCCTCGTCCTCATCAGCACTTTCAGCAGAAGGGTTTTCACCAATGTCCACATCAACTGCTCCCTGGACAACCCACTGTAATCCACCACAAAAATTACAGTGCAAAAATCTTGCAAAGGAGACATAATAATACAAGTATCCAATATTTCCTAGGATAATCCAAACAAACAAGCAATTAGAAAATAAAGCAAATTGATAAATGTTTACTAAGTCAATGAACATAATGATGAACCAAATAACTAAATCTAATGAAATAAGTAAAGATCTTTATGTTTGCCCAACTTCCCAGAGAATCCCATTTTTGATTTCATTGTATGGAAATGAGTTTGAGAGAAGTTCATCACCTAAAAAATTAAAAATAAGAATGTTAGCCGTGGTGAAAACATTAACTGGTCATGGTAATCTGGAAGGCCAAATCAACTCCCGAGAAGCAACCCGCCCCGAATTGCATGAACTGCTGACCCGGAGCCGGTATGTCATCGTCAAGTCCCTGCGCTATGGAATAATCAGAAGAGAAATCCACAGGGCAGTCAGTGGAGTTTCGAACACCAAATCTGAGTTTGTACAACCACCTCATTCTTGGAGAGGTGAAATTAATGGAAGGGTTTTTAGCGGTGCAGGAGGAATTAAAGGGAGTTGGGGAGTGAAATTTGGGAAAGAAAAAGGGACAGGAAAAGGGGAAGAGAGGGGAAAATCCGGTCGAGAAGGTTTCTTTCTTGGAATGGAAGATAGGCAAAAAAGTGAATGGAAAGTAGATATTTTGTCGATAGATATTTGTGAACAGTAGAGAACCAGTTTCAATACGGATTAGTGTGAAAACGTGCAACTCAACTATGAATAGTAAATTCCACAAGAGTCTTTTAAGGTAATGGGATAAATATAGAGGGGATTAACGAAATTAAATGTTGTATTTTACCTATGTAGTATGAAGGCTGATCAGAAAGGGTATTTTAGTGAAGGAAAATGATATTTGTAAATCGAGGCTGTACAACTAGCATGATCCGTTAGTGAAATTTATGCATGTCAAAATCAATTTAAAAACTAATGCCCTGTTTTTCTTGCATTTCAATTTTGAGTTTGAGTTTTGAATTCGTTTTTAATTTTCCGTTTTGATGATTTGTTTTAAAATTGTAGAAAATGTATTTAATTTGTCATTTTGAAAAACGATTTCTTAACATAAAAAACTGAAAATACGTTTGATTTGAACTTTTTAGAAATGGTTATGACATTTTATTCAATGAATTCGGTTATTCAAAAAAAAAAATAGACAATTTTATGTTAATATATCATCAAGTAATGGATACATTTTAAAGTTAATGAATCTTACAATAATTTTTCTATTACAAAAATAATATAGAAACAAATAATAAATTGACTTGGCAAAAAATACAAAATAAACAAAAATAATGACGTAAATTAAGAATAGTATAACCCAATTTCACGCCACGCCACGCCACCACCTTGGAGTATTGTGGTTGTCTTCATCTTTGCAGCTTCTAATTTGTGCCCTGAAGTTGGGTTTTGAACTTTTTGGGGTTGCGATTTTGGGACTCTACATTGATAGTGATGGAAAGTGGACAAAAGGTGGCGACGGCGGCGACAACGTGGAAGGTGGAGGGGAGGCATGGGCAGACCTAGGGGGGTCCCCCCCCACTTTTGAGAATTTTTTTTTTAATTTTTATAAAATCGTGTTTGGTATCGATTGAAATCTAAATTTTAATTTAAATCAAAGTTAACAATTAATTTTAATAACATATTTCATGAAATCCATAACTGTTTAACTTTAAATCTAAATTTTAATGTAAATCAAAGTTAACAATTAATTTTAATAACATATTTCATGAAATCCATAACTGTTTAACTTTTATCAAAATTTACTAAAAAATTGATTTTAATTTCCACCAAACTGGGGCAAAATCACAATAAATTGAAATTTCGATAACATGCTAATTTTAAAAATACTCCGACGATCGTATGCTAATCGAATTTACAAATTGCTTATATAATTTCAAAGCTTATTTCGAAAACTACATTATGGGCATATCGAATAGTCCAAACGATATCGAAAATAGTTAAAAATACGTTAAACGTGAGTCTTAAAAAAGACGTCTAAGTCGCATTTTTTTTAAAATTCAATTATTTATAATTAAAAATACGTTAAACGTGAGTCTTGAAAAAAGACGTCTAACTCGCATTTTTTTTTAAAATTCAATTATTTCATTAACATTTATTATTTTTTGGGATACAAATTTCTCAATGTAATTTTCATCATTTTATTAGGAAATTTTATATGGAATATGACATAAAATTTTTTCGAAATTTTACATCCGAAAAAGTTATATCCCATGTAAATTTTCGGATGTAAAATTACATGGAGTATGATTTTTTTAGACGTAAATTTTTTATTGTAAAATTTCTCCCAACTTCTTTACAAGTTCGATTGTGCCATCTCAACTTTCATGATTTGCGTCCGCCCTTGAGGGGAGGGGTTGTGTGGTGGTGGAACGAGGTGGGATATGGAAAAGAATGTGATTTCTATTTGGTCTTTGGCTGGGTTTGATTTCCTATTGGAAACACGATTGTAGTACTTTTATTTTCTGTGTTTTCACTTAAGCACTGAAAACGTCAAAAATACGTGTTAAATTTTATATTATAAATTTAATCATGTTTTCAATAATACGGAATCAAACAATTTTTTAGTATCCTAAAAAATTGAATTTAACACTAAGCCCCTGTTTGAGCCACACTAAATTTTTCATTCTCATTTTTCTATTCATTTTCAACCACATATTCTTCAATAAAATAATATTTTCCATCACATCAATAACTTTTTCTTATTTTTCAACCACACATTCGCCATCAATCTACTCTTTCAAAATACATTTTTCAAAATAATATGACTCAAACTAAGAATAAAACAAAGTAAAGAAGACTTTTAGCCTCTGTTTGAACAACATTATTTTTTTCATTTACATTATTCTACTCATTTTCAACCACACATTTTTCAATAAAATAATATTTTTCATCACATCAATAACTTTTTCTTATTTTTCAACCACACATTCGCCATCAATCTACTCTTTCAAAATACATTTTTCAAAATAATATGACTCAAACACACCCTAAATCAAACGTCTCATGATCCCTCTAAGCAAGAATAAATTTTGAAACAGTCTAGTACTATTCAATTTGACACGTTAAATATATTCTTCACTTTGTTGCCTCAAAGCATGAAATATATTTGATATTTCGTTTTTTTTTTCTCTCAATATAATTTTCACTGCATGAAGACAGAGAAATCGGGAAATATGAAAATCATTAATTTTAAGTAATAGAAAAAAAAGGGGTCTCCATGATATGTGTGGAAGAAATATTCTTTGCTTTAAATGGATTTTGTAACGACACTTCATTTTCAACTTTGCAAATATTTTTTTGGGTTATTACCACAAAATGTCCTTAAATTTTAAGTTTATTGTATAAAACGTTACCACCTTGTATCTTCTTTTTTAGCATTTTCATCCATGTTTACACATTTCATGCGGAAATCATAATTTCCATCTATTTTCTTCATGTTTCCTATAAAAAAAGATATAAAATGATAAATATATCCTCCTATTTAAATAAAACTAAAATGAAATAAAGCTAAAAAATTCATTGCAGCTATACCCTCAAATTTTTTTAAAAAGTGGACACGTGTCCTAAATAAATTCTTTTCCCTCCCACCACCACCGTCGCCACACAACCACCACCGTTATCACCTTCGTGGTCGCCACCCACTTCTTGCCAAAACCCCTCAAACTCAATCTCGCCCCATAAACTATTGAAGTTTTAAAACCAGCACCTCTAAAGCAAGCAAGAGCAAATTTTTTGTCTCGTGGCCCTCTTCTCAGTCAAAAAATCGGGGACCAGAAATGGGTACTAGGAATCTCAAGTTCAAGCCCAGTGATTCCGGAACCCACATCTCTGACCAAGTCCGTCGCTGCAAAACACCGGGATAAGGAGAGTGATGTTAAAGATTCTAAGAGGCCAAAGAAAAAACCAGAGATCAACGCCAAAAATTTCGAGAAAAAATCGAACGATGATTTCAAGAAACAGTTATGTCAGAGACAGTAAAGTGAGGATGAACGCCCACTGATTTTGGCCCGACCCTAAAAGCTCCGAACTGGAACTTTAACATCAATCCACCACCTGCATCAACAATTTTTATCTCGAGTAGAGGTGCTTGGATTATCGCTCCAGTATTTATAAGGATCATGATTTCGATTTGATATGAAGAATCATGTTCTTGCTTGCTTTAAGGTTTAGGGCTCACAATTTTGGATTTGGGGGACGAGATTGAGTTTGGGGTAGGCGATTTTTGGGTTAATGGCAGTGCCATCTCTCAATTTTTGGGATGAGATGGTTTGGTGAGGAGATTTTGTAGGAGATATAACACTGAT
>CAIGRT010066161.1:0-11580 GCA_903798405.1 Fraxinus platypoda | reverse complement strand
GCTTAAGTACGGGGTGTCACAGTTAAGACCGAACCACCAAGGAGAAAAGAGGAAGTAGCTAGCAAAATAAAACCCAAGGCAAATTCCCAACCTTCTAGGAATCGGGATATCAAGTGTTTTAGTTGCTTGGATTCAGGGCACATTGTTTCTCAATGTGGACAAATGGGCCATTATCTAGCTTGATAATGGGGAAGTGGTGAGTTATAGTGATAGTGATAGTGATGAGATGGCTGAATTGGAGGATGCTAATAATGGTGATGGGGTAGAGTACCCAGTGGTAGGTGAAATACTTGTTACAAGGCATGCTCTCAGTACACAAATCGAGATGGATGACATGGAGCAGCAAAGGGAGAACATTTTTCATACTAGGTGCCATGTCAACTTAGCATATAGTGTGATTATTGATGGGGAGGAGTTGTACCAACGTTGCTAGTACTAACCTTGTAGAAAAATTGGGTTTGACAATCCTAAAACATCCAAGACCCTATAGGTTGCAGTGGTTGAATGAATGTGGAGAGATTAGGGTTAATAAGCAAGTCTTAGTGAGCTTCACAATTGGGAAGTATAGTGGTGAAGTGATGTGTGACGTGGTTCCCATGCTGGGCATATCTTGTTGGGGAGACCATAGCAGTATGATATGGAAGTGATACATAACGGGTACAAAATAGGTACAGCTTGGTCAAAGATGGGAAATCTATTAATCTTATTCCATTAACACAAAACAAGTATATCATCAATTGAAATTGAGAGGTGAAGAAGAGAAGAAAAACAAAGAGTGGAGCCACAAGAGAGAAAAGAAAGAAAGTCTTCAGAGAGAAAAGAAAAGTCAAAACGAGTTAAATAAAGAGGAATCGACCTTTTTTCGGGGGCCCTACGGTAGTTATTTTTCACAACAAGTTGAGAAGTGGCTTTGACTTCTTACGTATTCTTTTTCTTTAAGGTCGACAACTTAACCTTTCTCATGCCATCGTATCATCTGCGGAAGAAACCTTAATGGGCCACGAGATCCCGTCTTCTGCGAGAGCACATTCCCACACAATCGGTGGCGATGACAATTTTAGCATTGCTCCTAGTCTTTCTAAGCTCTACTTAACAGTTAAGTTGTTTATAATCTCTTCAACAATAAGATAAAATATACCTTGTCTGGCGTGTCACACCTGTCCCGAGAAAAGGAGTTAGCCTCAATTCTTTCTCGGACAATAACACTCTCCAGGAGCTCTTCCGTTTCTTTCAAAAGATCCTTAGTAAGTTCTTCAATGTTTAAAACATAGTCACAAAACTTATGAGTTTCAGTCAACATTGGGAACCATAAAACATAGTCACATAACTTACCTGGGACATCACATTTGCAAGGCAAGAGATCATCCCCTTCACCAAGAGCGAGACTTCCTTGGAGGAAAAAGTATTAGTTTTTCCAACCCCAATCGAGCTCGTCTTAAACCCTGTTATAAAAGGAGCAAGACCAACTCTACAGACAATTATTATTTGACCCTTTTCCCTGTCCTGCAAGGTAATATGAGTGTAAGAACTCTTGCAGTCCCAAAGGAATTCCCGTCTTGATGGATAGCATATCAAGAGAAATAAGAAGTCTCCAACTATTCGGCATTAATTGAAAAGGTGCAATCTCATAATGCATCAACACGCGACGAGCCAATGGTGGAATTGGAAACCTTAATCCTTCTCTATGTACGATCTAGTCAGCTCTTTCAAAAGATTTAGGGCTCGAAGCTTAACCTCATCTGGAATCCCATAAACATACCTTACAACTTGAACCCGTGATTGGAGCACTCTACCACTTCTCACTTGAACTCAAGACAACATTGGACCTAGCACTCTTCCACCTCACACTTGACCTCAAGATTTCCCTTGAAGGGAGCGCTCTAGCACTTTTTACCCGACCTCAAGATTGCCCTCGAACCTAGCACCGTAGCACTTTTTACTTGACCTCAAGACTACACTTGAACCTAGAGCTCTACCATTTTTTACCCGACCTCAAGATACCATTGAGTATAGTGTTCTACCACAAATACCTTTAACACATTCTATCTATTTTAAAACGGACCAAACCATCCAACCTTTGATTTCTATTGTAGAACCTTTTAACAACTTCAAACTTTTCAAGAAAAAAACCAAAACCCACCTTCTATTTTCACCCAAATTAGCTCAAATTAGTACCACTAAATAGAAGGCAAGATAAACTTGAAAAAGATTGAAGAAGCCAAGAAAGATAAAAAAAACTAACCAAAAACCAAGAATTTGAAGCTTTCTCCAAGAGTAGAAACCAAAAGAAATTTGAAAGTCTTGCAAATGAAGACAACTAGGCACCTCACTTTTGTTGACCAAATAATGGTGCAGGACACGTGTTGATTATCTAATGGAGGCATGGTTTTAAACGGAAATTGGACCGAATGTGATTTCCCGCCAAAAAAAAAAAAAAATACTAGACCATCCTTCAAGGTCCCTTTATCCCTGCTTGACATATCATCTATGACGAACTCGTTGACCAGCTCTCAAGGTCACCCTTGCTCGACATGTCATCTATGTCGAGTAGGCAAAGCAACATACTGGCCTTCAAGGTTCGTTTATCCTCACTTGACATATCATCTATGTCGAGCTGGGCAAAGTCGCAAACCCACTCTCAATCCTGGCCCCAAACTTATGTATGTAAACCATGCTTATCCTTGACCTGCCTATGACTCATCGGTCTTGTTTGCGTCTTACTTATTATATGGTACCACGTGAAGTCCAAACATAAGCTTCTCACCTAACCCTTTTGCCGTGCCACTATTTTATCATTTCGATCATAAATTTCATTGGGGTACCTTTTAAATCAATTGTAAATTTGGGCATCTACATGGACAACTAAACAACGGAATTTAACCTCAATGTTTGAAAATGTCATCCGACAAACACGAGCAGAATCGAAAAACACTTTCGTATTGTACTCATGGACGAAAATCCAATGATTGAGCTAAAAGTTAAGCACATTTAAGTACATCCTCCTTATTCATCTGCTTTCTGAACAGTTTAGGATTTTCTATTCTAATCTATCCGTATCATAAAGGATTCTTGATAGCTTGCCCTCCATGTCATCAGATTCTCAAGCATTGTCATTTAATTTTCTCTATCCAAGGTCCTAATAAAATATAAAACCTTTATCAAGTTTCAAAATGCACTAGCTTCAAAAATAACTATTATAAATAGATACATTTCATGTTAAAGTTTTCAGTCAACCAACAACATTTTTCCTCTCCTATTTCTTCCATTCTCGACCTCACTATCTCTTCAGCAGTTCCAGTATAATTTTTTTTCGTCTTCTTTCCTTAACTAAGTGAAAATCATACCTAGAATTAAGATGTCGGCTAATGGGGGAAGATCTAATAAACCCACTAAAGAGCAGTGTGAGGGGTCGTTCTAGCCATAAAAATGTTTCGCGGACTGCAAAAAGTTCTGCTAAAAATTTTCTAGTTTCAAATTTTCTTAGAACTCTTCTACAATGAGCTTCTTGATAAAGAAGTCCTACCCGAAAAAATCGTAGATTATTTCTTTTTAGGGTCTATGCCATTTTCTCTTCTTGCCCAACTCCAATCCCTTGGTTGGGTTAGAATGTCTACAGCTTAGAGGAACCACTGCGAAAATATAGTTCAAAAGTTTTATGCTAACCTAAGAGTCTTGAGTCCAGCCTATTTTTTCACTTACATTCGGGGTCAAGCTTTACCTATTGATGAGGGTACCATTGCTAAATATTTCGGTATTCCTCTCAAGGGATGAAGTCCATCCAAGAAAAGTAAACAAAGTTGTAACAAGCCAATTTTTTTTTAAAATTCGATGCGTTATCAAAAGTTTTTTTTTTTTTTTTAAATTGACAACGTGACATGCAAATTTTGTATAACATTATGTGATAGTAGTTTGTTCAAGGTTACAAGGAAATTTTTAAATCCTTTATTTGTTTAAATCCTTGATAACGTAGAATTTTTGATACCACAGTATTCATATATGTTTCAATAGATTAAATAAGCCCTTGTTTGAGCCCATTTTTAGAGAAAAATTTCATTTTTGAATAGTGATTTATGTATGGTTAAAAATGAAGAAAAAGTTTTTCAATTTACGTGTTGAAAATGAGTTTTGAAAAAATAAATTTTTGATAAAGTGGGACTCAAACAAGGGCTAAAATAATTCCACAATTTATGAACTTGGGATTTAATTTGCCATTTGCATAACAATTTTCATTTGATTTCATTTGATAAATTATTCAATGAACTCATAATCAACGATAAATGGTTTATTAAATCACATTATCTTTTTATTAATACAACATTTATGTATCACCTAATTGGTGTGTATATATTATTAAAGTAAATAATGTTAATTCTACAAATGTAATTTAACACAAACTGAACTACATGATTGAACAAATTGTAATCCAAATTCCTCAAAAAGGGGGTTCCATCACTTTTTGAAATTAAATGCTGAAGAATAAAGTTTTTAGTCACATTACACCGGAATTACTTTATTAAATTCAATGAATCCAAGCACAACGATAGCACCTCATCTCCCGCCAACTAACGACCCATCCTATCCTGTGGAAGTAGGGAAAAAGGGTGAGTATCCGGAATACTCAATAGGACACGAATATTTGTGTAATCCCGAATAAGAATACCAATTCATGTATCAAAATAATCATGCCATCATATCATATCTTTAGAATATGGTAAGAGCTCATACATATCATATCATTTATACCGGGTGGCCATTATCATATACCATATCATATTGTGTCCATTCGTTATTACAATATTTATAAACAAGAAGTAAATAAAATTAAACGAGATAAACCACTTGCACGTCGAAATCCTACCTTAATTGATGAAAAGAGTTTTGAAAGAAAAGCAATAATTTCCTGTTCCACAACCTTCTCTGATGCTGTGTGTGTATATGCGTGGTTGCTTTAGTAAAACATATCATAAATCTTTTATTCCCAAATTGGAGACAATAATCATCCCTTAAATCATGTGAGATATACGTGTAAACAATCTAACATTTTCTATCATATCATATAGTCATGCATTTCCCATGTAATTAGCCCAGGTTTCTCACCGTTGTACCTTTTTTTTAATTTATAATAAAAGACATCTTCTTTGAACTTATCGATCTTGGGCTTAACTTGTTCGAATTAACGTTTTCTCGATTCGAAGATATCTAATTAATTACAAGCTACAAAATAATCCCAATAAACCCTATCTATCAAAATCTAATTACTTGACCCAAAAAATAAGAATTTAAAACATATTTCTCTAGTCCGTCAACTTTCAAAAACATATAAAATATAGCATTCAGAAATATAAATTCTATTCTACAATATCCTCTCATTTAATATTTTCATCATCGAAAATTACCTTGGCTAATCAAAAAATTCTGGATACTTGGTTTTAAGCTCCTCTTCATTCTCCCAAGTTGACTCGTCAAGTCCAAGATTTCGCCATTAAACTAGGGGTCTCTCTATTTTTTAATTGATGCACCTTTCTATCCAAAATCATCGTCTGGACTTCTTCATATGATAAGTCTTTTTGTACATCCAAAGTCTGATAACATACCACGTGATTGGGGTCATGAATATATTTTCTGAGTATACATGGAACACATATTCCTGTAAGTTCCGGTGGTAAGGCATAACTTTTCTGTTGGTCTTGTGTTGTCTTTATTCTTACTCCAATGTTATCAACTGCTCAACTGTTGTCGTTCAATGATTTCAGGTCCCAAAATTCTATTCTATCCGACCTCATCCCAATGGATAGGGGATCTGCATTTTCTACTATAAAGAGCTTCATAGGAGGCCATGCCTATAGTGGCCTGAAAGCTATTGTTGTAAGACTTTAAAACATATTTTTCTATAGTCCTTCAACTTTAAAAAAAAATATAAAATATAGCATCTAGAAAAATAAATTCTATTCTATAAAATTTTCGGGACTTTACAAAACTAGAGGTATGCAAAGCTGTTCTTGGGAATGAAGGTTTAAAAATTCCTATCATTGCTACTACTCTACCTCCATGGGACATGAGGTGGCACAGCATCATTGTTCAATTAGTAAAGCCTTAAGAACAAACAGATCGTCATCTCAAATGAGGATTTATGGCTGTAATTGATCAATAGTGATGTTTCCACTAACCAAAGGCTCAATTATGCTCGACTTATGTCCTTATTAGGTAAGCTAAATGTCAACTTATCTCTAATGAGAGGTCTGAGTTCATGCACCAAAGTTCTCATGTCACAAGGTAGCTAATCCTTTGAAGTAAATAGATAGGGAATGGGTGATACCGTCCATTTGAAACACAGTCCTCAACACGAGCAAGTCCCTTTTATTGGCTGATTATATGGATCAATTTTAGCTTATTTATTTTTGAGATATGAAATAATTTTGCAGAACTGCATGAACAAAATGACCTTCTGATAATGATTTCTAGATGTTACACCTTATATAGAACCTTTCTCGTTTTGTCCCAATTTGTGATTCTGTTATTATTCAAATAAGGGTTTTAGGATTTTCTGTCAAGCTTTCTTATGTAGTCTTTGGTTTCTAGCTTGTTAGTATCATGTAGTATTTTCTCTATGCATATTAATTTCGTTTTAAACGAGTTATGTATGTATGTATGTATGTATGTATGTATGTATGTATGTATGTATGTATGTTGTACGTACGTACGTATGTATGTATGTATATACACACACATATACACTTAACATGATTTAATATATTTAAACATAGGTACTAAAACCAAAATCATATCACAATTCTTCATGACTTATAATAAAAGAAGACGTACCCGGACGTAGGACATTGAATATGTTATCTTCTTTTGCTATTTTCTATGCTTGTTCGTGTGAAAAAAGAATCTGAAAAATCACAAAAAAAAATTCAGCTTTGTTTTTGTTTTTGTGTGCTTGCGGGTCAGATAAATTTGCCTACTATGATGTGTATATATTTGGAACCACGTATTAGATTATAAATTGTGGAAAAGTTATATTTTGGTTGTTGATTTATGCTTATTCATGTGAAAATTGATATTTTTGCACACAAGATTTAGTTTTTTATCATTAAGGTATTATTTAATTCAAAATTTGAATCGGTTAAAAATAGTGGACCTTAGATGATAAATCCAAATAAACGCTAAATTATACCTTAAATCAATTCTAGGATAGTTTGGAGTGATTGAGCTATTTTAAGGAGACATTAAGATAGATGTGGATGTCATATGTGCTAAATTTTGCGTGAAATGTCTAAAGCCAATAAGATGGAAATTAGGTGAAAATCTTAAGTTAATGTCGATTTTTGAGAATAAGTGTTTAAAGCTTTATGGCTCTAGTGATTAAGCGTCTAAACCTTGGTGCCCTATAGTCATTTGATTTGGGTGTAATCAGCTAAAAGGTCGCTATAAGAGTCTTTTAGAAAGTTTAATGGAGAGAAATCCACACATAAGATGAAAAAAATAAAAATAAAAATAAAAAAAATATTTAGCATACTGCATTGGTTAAGCTCCAAATACTTAATTGACAGAATTGGACCTTTGACTAAGTTTAGTTGATTTTTAAATATTGAAGCAGTAAAAAATAAGGAGATTCCACTTGTTGATACGTTGAACTGCAATTAGTAAAATCTAACCAAATTAGAGAGCAATAGGATTAGTGTATAAATTCAATCTTAGATTACAGGTCATAAAAATAGTTAAAAGAATAAGTTTAGGGGTGTGCATCTCATGGGAGAAGAAACGATAAATTTGAACATTGGGGTCGGACTTGAATCACCAGATGAAATTATGATTCTTTACATGAATCTTCATACACACATCGATTTTACATTAGATAAGCAAAAATTAATTTTATCAACGTGATTTTGAAGCCATGCGTAATTTTAATATAGAAGTTCTAATCATGAGATAAAAAGTAGATTATCTAACCATGTTTGTTCAAAAAATTTGTTTAAAATTAGTTTATAGTTTGTTTGAGGACAAACAAATGTTCAAATTTGGGAGTGTTTGATAAGTGTATTTGTACACTTATCTAAGTCATTAGATTGGAGTATTTGTAAGTAACCATAAAACGATGATTGAAGATTACATAGGATCAATTGAATGCAATTGGAGGTCAAATGATCAAAATATAGTTAAATTATTTTCATAAATCAATTTTCAGCTGAAAAAATGTTGTGCTAACATCAAATTGAGACTCGTTTTTCGGATAGCAAACATTTGAATTCAAGAAATGCTATTTTAAAAGAATTTTGGCCATTTGAATTAGCTTTCCAACATATTTTGAATCATCTCAATCAGAGATCAAAAGAGAAAGTTGCGACAAATACGACTGCTCAGGGACGAAACCGCACAAACCGATGCAGGCATGAGATTTCGCGCTGGCTCATTGAAGAAGGTTACGGTGAAGAATGTTGCACAACTACGTGGGGCAAATTTCATTTAACGGGCCACCTTTCCTTCTATGATTGAATTTCTTTCGGAACTCAAATTGGACGTGTTTCTTGACCTAATTTCATCTCCTATAAGTACAAAACTTGGCCAAAATATTGAAAAACTCTCTCTTGCCTCCTTATACACAATAATGTCATCAAATTCATAAAGAACAATAGTCCATTTTACTTATTTTGATGGTGAAGATTTTGCCCTAGCAAGAATTGAAGGTAAATTACATCAAGATATTGAAGAATTCGACATTGGATTTGAAAATCAATACCTTTTGCATTATTTCGTGACTCGGTTGATATTTTTCCACTATTCTTCTTTTAGTCTATATAAAATCATGTTAGGCTAGATCCATTTATGTATTGGATGAAGATGAACCCTATGTTTTATTTATTTAAATTCAAGGCAAGTAGTTTAGTATTTCTTACATTTCTTGATTAATTTGGTATATTCATTACATTATTTAATTGTTTGGTTATCAATTAGATAATTAGTTACTTTTTATAATGTTGGGAGACTCGCAATAAGTTTAGAACGCGACGAAATTAATATATGTACAATAGATGTTAGGAATAATATTTATGACGTGCGTGATTATATAGATAATCTAAATTTTAATACATTCTAATCATTCGAATTTGTACTAGAAATAGACTCAAATTGTTATTAGAACCAAATTAATTTATTTTGAAAAAGAAAGTTAAAAACATTAACTCTATCGACTGTCAAGAACGCATAAATATGACTAGATTACAAATTAATAATTGAAATAGATAACAACTAGTGGACTCTTAATCCATTCATTCATACAAATTCAAGATTTTACATATTTTTCTGATTATAATTTAGAATAGTCACAGCAAAATCTTGCTTGTCTAATGTATTTCGAATTCAATACAAAATTAGTGCATTTGAATTAAAATTTATTCCATGTCAGACGATATCTCAACTCATTAAGTCTATTACTTTGCAACGATCTCGTACGTTTGCGAATTTTGTATGAATAATTTTTTGGTGCCACTGTTCGGAAAAAAATAATTTAATCTTGAGGGTGGAAGAAAAACAACAACCTTCACTATGAATGCTCCATTTAATCAACCACTTGATATTAAGGTTGTAAAAGGATAGACTATTGGGGAAGTCATAAGAACAAGAGAATAGGAAGTGTATTAGTTAGAAGGGACAACTATAGAAGTCTTGTAATATGGAGACCAAAGGGTGAATTAGAGAACATTATTTGCAACCGATACAAGACTGAAAACTCTCTTTTCAAGCCATCACGAATACCCAAAACATTAAAGTCGAGTTAACGGCTATAAAAAAGCCTTTATTTGGAGGCAATCCAATTTTCTTCCCTTATATTTATTCCGCTTTCTAGAATAGAAATCTTTTTTGCCAATGTATATGATATCTTCATTCCTATATCTCTCTTAGTGTGTGTTTGAACTTATTATGAATTGTTCCATATGATGATTGGATTCAAATTATTTTACTCGAAAACACAAGACAAGGAAAAAGACATAGCAAGTTACCCAACACTTTCAACCCTTCCATCTATCACCTGCAGATTTATACCAGGGGAATAATTAATTTTCTTCTTTGCCATAATTTTTATATATTGCTTGTTATATTTCTAGATATTGAGGTTAATGTTTTTTATTAGTTTGTGGAAAACATCTAGTATGTTATCTGTTTTTTTTTTTTACTGTTTTGTGTGTTTGACCGCATGAAGGAAAAAATCCGAAAAAAAAAAAAAAAAAAATTAGCTTTTTTTTTTTTTTTTTGTGCGCTTGTGTGGCTCAGATAAATTTACCTACTCATGTTAGATTATAAATTGTGAAAACGTTGAATGTTGGAGTTGATTTATGCTTATTCATGTGAAACTTGATATTTTTCCACACAAGATTTATGTTTCGCATCATTAAGGAATAATTTGATTCAAAATTTGAATAGTTTAAAACTAGTGGAACTTATATGCTAAATCCAAATAAATGCTAAATTATTCATCCTTAAACCAATTCTAGGATAGTTTGGGGCGATTGAGCTATTTTAGGGAGAGATAGAAGTGAATTTTATGTGTGCTAAATTTTGTGTGGATATTCTAAGTCCAATAAGACAAAAATTAGGTCGAATTGTAAGTTAGGTGAAATTGCAATAATTGTTGTATAAAAAAATTGTCTCATTTTGAAACGTCTCTTGGTAGCATTTATGACTCAAATGATTAAGCCTACAAGGGTATCTAAAACTTGGTGCCTTATAGTCATCTGACTTGGGTGGGAGTCATCGGCCAAAAGCTCGATATAAGGCCATTTAGAAAGCTTAATAGAGAGAAATTCTTTGTGAGAATTGGACCTCTAACAAGGGATTTAAATTAGCTTAATTTATTCTTGGAGGATTAAACGGTTAAAAATAAGGAGAATCCTCATTTGTTGTTATGATGAGCTGAAATTAGTAAAATCTAACCAATTTAAAGAGAGTAATATATCATTATATTGATGAAACATTGGTGACATGGCAATATAGGTAGAATAATAGAATATGACGGTTCAATTTTCATGAGAGAGGGGAGATTGAACTGTCTTATCCTATTATTCCACCTAAGTTTCCACATCAACGATATTCCATCAATATAATGATAAATAACATTATTCATTTAGAGAGGGTGAGAATTAGTATATGAATTCAACCTTAGATCACACATTGGAAAAATAGTTAAAAGAATAAATTTGAAGGTGTGTGTCTCACGAGAAAAGAAAATATAAATTTGACCATTGGGGTCGGGTTTCGAATCACTTGATGAAATTATGATGCTTTACATAATCTTCATATCTGAAGATTAATCATTAGAAATAGGATCTATGCGGGGTAGCAAATTTACAAAGATCTCAATTTGAAGAGGAACCAATGATGAGACTGCGAGCAAATAGAATCATTGAAGCATTTTTACTAGTTCAAGTTACGGAGGCCAAGCCAAACATTTCATGTTGGGCATGAAGGCGGAAACAAGTTGGATGAATTGGAATCAAGAAAACAAAATTGAAAGTCAGTCAGATAAATATGCTATTACATAGTACAAAAGGGAATGTTGTCGCATGTACTATTCCCAAAACA
>CAIGRT010066150.1:0-12217 GCA_903798405.1 Fraxinus platypoda | reverse complement strand
AAAAAATGTACAGAATTCATACAGAAATTTAAAATCAACAACACAGATTCAAAGTTGAAAAAAAAACACACACACATTCACAGGATGCTACCAGTTCTGTAATCCCTGTACTCAGGGAATAATTGTAAATGAAGATCCCATTATTTGTTTATTTTGTTGCACTTACATTTTTCACTTTTTTTCCTTCGTATTTTTATCTTAAGGGTGTGTTTGATGGATATTATTGAGAAAAAAATATATTTTAAATAGTGATATGATGAGAAATATGTGGTTAAAAAATAAGAAAAAATTATTGATGTGATGGAAAATATTATTTTATTGAATAATATATGGTTGAAAATGAGTTTTGAAAGAATGTGTACCAACCATGGGCTAAATAAATTATTCAAGGGGCGAATAATGNAAAAAAAATAAGAAAAAGTAATTGAAATGATGTAAAATATTATTTTATTGAAAAATGTGTGGTTGAAAATGAGTTTTGAAAAATTGCATTTTGAAAGAATGTGTACCAAACAAGGGATAAAACTCAATACATTTTGTCTCATATTGATAATTTTTGCTCAAATATTTATTTAGCCCCTGATTGAACTCCATTAAAATGAGATTTTGTGGAAAAAAATGTATTTTAAAATAGTGATTTTTTGAAAAAAAAAATGTGGTTAGAAAATAAGAAAACATTTTAAATTTATGTGTAATATTATTTTATCAGAGTGTGGTTGAAAATGAATATTTGAAAAGATAGAGCCCAAACAAGAGTGTGCTTTGAATAAAGCATATTTTGTCGAACTTATTTGTTGTTTATTTTACTTATCTAAAAATACGATGAGCAAATTAAACTTTTTATACTAATTAATCAAATGTAGATAATTAAAAAAAAAATTGCGAAAAAAGGTTGAGAAAATAAATGCCAAAAAGATAAAAGCTTAGAAACGTGACTTAGCTCATTTATAGATCTTGAACGGTGACGGTGTCCATCCATTTGGACCTACCTGTACCAAAATTGATTGTTTGATGACCTAAATGCCAAGAAAAATTGAATGGGATCCAAGTGCTACAAGTTTCAATGTTTGGGGGCCCGCGTATTAAATAGGTTCTACTTTTAGAAATTGACTAAAAAAGGACCATAAGTGCCACATTTCTAGGTATCTGTCATTTTCATTTCGTCCTAGAATCTTCATGTTCTAAACCATATTTTTCTTTAAATTAATTTTCAATATTATATTTGACAGATATACAACTTTTACCGATTTTTCAACCACTTATTTCATCAACTTCTATCAAAATTTTTAAAACCAAACAGGGCCTTGAATAAACATTGTGACACCTTATCTTTTTAGTTTAATTTTTTATTAAATTTTAAATAAGATACTAAACTTCCTGAAAAATTAGTTCATACAAGAAAACAAATTGCCGTAAATAGACGTACCATGTTTGGCAAAACTTATAATTATTATAAACTGGTCAAATCTATTTTTATCCATGCATTTTGTAAAACCACAACTTTTACCTACTTTTACTCATTAATTATCATCCACGCATTTCATAAAAGACCCACGACTCATAATCTAATAAAAACTATGCCAAACACGAACGACACGCTTAGACTTGCACAGAAGCTACAAAGGAAAAGCAGATGTATAAGTATACGAGAAAAATCAAGAATAAATGACAGTTGAGAACAATACAACAGTCAACACTCCCTGTGTATATTTCCTCGGATGTGAGCATATCCGGTGACAACAAAAATGAGGAGCATTTTGTGTTTGATTATTCAATAAAATAAGGAGCTTTTGGTCCATGTTTGGCTAATCTTTAAAAAAATTATAAGTAAATTAAATTTACTTAAAAGCTTAGCCAAACATATTGATATGCATCTCGTTTCCGTAAATAAATGTTGCAGATTATTTTCTTCCCCAGCATGAACTCATGCTGGATCCATATAACTTGAAGCAAGCTCGTCATCAGAATCACCAGAATCAAAATTGTTCTCAGTCTGAGTGTCGTCTCCGGTCTTATTTCCATATGCACGACTGGCTAAATCGTCCTCTGGGTCGCTAAATGATTCTCTCTCCGTGAGAAAGTATCCCTCATGTGTAGGTTTATAGTCTTTGCCCCTCCATATCACAATCTGCTCCTTTTCAAAAGTCACAAGAATACAAGGCACCAAATCCTGTATCAAGAGAATAGACAATCTCCAATAAGAAACTCTTGGTTTGCAATCTACGAGACAACGAAGGCAAAGCCCAATAATAAAGAGATTGTGTAGGTGATTAGAGTATGTTTGGTAAGCTTAATCAACACGTTTGAGCATTTTTATAATTTATTTCTTTTTAGGATCTTTAGTCCAAAACTTACTTCTGAAAATGAAGTCATTACTTTCCAAGAAAGTAATTTTACCATTTCTAAAGTTTAGCCAAACACGCTCTTAGTCAATTTAAAAGTTGCAGCCATTCCAAAGAGTGACTAGAACCTTAAAGAACATGGAAAATGTTATGATAAACATGTTTTTACCCTTATCTTACAAAAATAAAATATAAAGGATTAACAAAATCTTGAGTTGAGAAATATACTATCACCTTAATCAAGTAAAAACACGTGAATTTTAATAACTAAGCGCAGATTATGAGTCACTTAATCATAGATATATTTGCCATGAAGAGCCAATTCTTGTGCTCACCTGTCTCACAAGTACTCAAAACTCACTGTGACTGAGCATGTCTCTACTTCTTTCTTTTACTTTTATTGTACCACATTTACAATGACGGAATAAAGATGGCTATTTAATGTGATGTAAGCAAGAAAAGCAATATTTCCAAACGTATTATTCGCGAAATGGAATGAATCCCAAGCTAAGAATGGAACAATGAACCATTCAAAAATTTGTTTAAAACAGAACGAGGGTCTGACTGCTTAAAGAGCATTATGATATCTGAATAGAATTCTGGAGACAAATGAAGATCAAAAACTTATACCAACATATATGCTAAACTTAGAGGAATTATAAGAGTATATGCCTACCAAGTTTCAAACACTGTAAGGGGGTAGAAAACACTTCCATTTATACAAGAGTTCACTAAATTGACTTTTCTGTTAATCCAATATGATAGAATTATATTTTTTGAATAAAATCGGATTTAGGAAGACATGTCTTATTTACTCCATGGATCAACTCCAAAAGGTTAAGCATAAAAGCAAGCAAAAGTCTTTTCATGCTAACAGACATGTGAAATCATATATAATATCAAATAATATAATATGCTTTATTAAGTATTACCCTCAGTTTGCAGCCTATTTTCTTGTAGTCGCTCTTTTGAAGGCCTTTACAATCTATCCGTACCAGCTCATCAGTGAGAAAAGCATCCCGGACCATAGGCACGAGACTACCATAATAACCATTTTTGGCTGCAATTATCATTCAAGAATTAGTAGTAGTACATCAAATATAGTAACTAAAGCAAGATTAGAAGAAATTTTACCAAGTTTTGTTAAGGCAGGGACAGATAATCCTCTTTTCCTCATTTTTTTAGTTTCCTCAATGTTTAGGCCATCAATAGTTGTTTTTATAAGCCTTGGATATACTGGCTCCTGAGGCTTCCACAGCATTAATGGAATCACAGGTCTTTTCTTAGAATGATAATTCCTACCTCTGTACAATACAAGTTGACCGCCATGTCTATGAATGATCTTACCAAATGTTTTATCCTGGAAGATATGCAAAATACCTCAATACACAAAATAAAAGGCCAAAACCATGAACCTCAGATACTCGTACTCCTGAATGTAATTTATACATCAGCAATCTTGAGAGAAATAAAAAAAATTATGAGTAAAATTATATCGCTCTGAAGAAAAACAAATTTTGGACCTTAAGATTGAAATATATCGCAATAAATGATAAAAAAGAAAAAGAGATACAGGAAGGATGCTCCAGTAGACACGAAGAAAAGGAAATACCTCCAATTGGGTGCACACGTTTTTCATATCAAGAGTAGGCACACCCATACACTTTATCCTGACAGCCTCATCGTGTTTCCAGTGATTATGAATATCATTCAACATGTTGTGTGTTAAACCATCCCTCCCTAAGAAAAATATGTAAATGTACAAAGTTAAAACAAAGCCAGGTAACCCCACATGTGATCTTGCTTATGCATATGTAGTTTACCCGAGTGACAAAAGAATGTTTCTTCATAATATACGAGAGCAATGTAATTACCCATTTTCCATTACAATATGCTAACTGGAGCCCAAATGGCAAATGGTGCCTGAGTACCATTTTAACCTTAGTTACTCAGAAAGATCCAGCAAACTAAACCATGCGTTCTTTACTTCAATCTAATGACCGTATAAATTCAATATCTCATTCTGTTGGCTGCCTATGAGCAAAAAAACTGTAACAAGCACCGCCAGTGACAAACTTCTACAACCAACCCTAATTGAAACCAAAGGGCTTTCCTTTTGCTTCTAGACACTCAGCATGTTTCATCATTTCATGATATCCGATAATTGTTACGCAAATATTGATATATATATAAATAAATAAAAAAGAACTGCAAAAGTATCAACCGTTACATTTCGATCAAAAGTTAATCCTGGCAAAAAATAAAAAATAAAAAATTGAGGACATTAATCCACACTTTCCCGCATTCAACATCAAATACTTCCATAATCCTACACCCCTTATCCCCATTACAGCTTGAAGACAAATACAGTCCTGTGCGATTGTGCTCCTTTTTCCTCTCAATTGTTTTCATGTCAATCTAGTCACCACAATTTTGTGCAAAGTGTGCAGCTTTCTACAACTTATAGTGCTAATATTCCGCGTGCCAATATAATTTGCACATATCTTGCGGAGTTCACGGTTTTTTCTATTCAAATTCTTCTATCCATTCATTCATTCATTTCTTTCTTTTATTCTTATTCATGTAGTAATTGATGGACAATCATTTAAGAATTTGCTCTATTCTGGAGAAAAGAATGCAAAAAATCAATTCACCCTGAAATCAATATTCAATTCACTGAATGAAGCCGCAAGGAAAAAAGTTAAAAGATTAAAATACCCAAATTAACTTGCTTCTTCGTCCGGTGCCTTTGATACCTTTCGACGAGAGCTTTCCTCTCAGCATTCGTCAACGGCTCTCCCTGAACTCTCTCTCTCAATATTTTCCTCTTCTCCACCAAATCTTCCTCCTTTTCCGAGGACCACTCCTTCAGGTCGGTCACCGGGGCACAAACACCTGTCCAGGCCCTGTCCAAACGGCCCGGCCCGAATGGGGAGTACTTAGGCTCGCGAAGGCCAATGGGTCTGACATTTGGACTGCTCTCGGTGTAACTGAACCGGAAATCAAAAGGGAGGTTGGAACGGACTGGCTCTTGACCAGACCGGTCGAGGGATGATGGTGGGCGGTACGGGGGTTTGGAGGGTTTTTTGTGGTTGGGTTGTTGTTGGGGTGAGGTTCTGGGCTGGGGCTTAATGGAGTTGTTGGGGTTAAGAGAGGCTGGTGGCTTGAAAGAGTATTTTGTGTAGAGGGACGAGGAGGATGTGGTGGTGGTGGTGGTGGTGGTGGTGGTGGCGGTGGTGGAGAGCGGGTGGCTATTGGAGGAAAGGGTGATTGAGGGCGGTGATTTCTGGCGGGAGAGGCGGCTGAGGAAGGCGGCGAACATTGTTCATAGTGCAGGTCGACAGATTTATTTTGCAGCTTAAGCCTAAATTTGGCTCTCTTTCTTGAGTGATGCTGTGCAGGGCTATTTTCACATAATTTTTCCGGATTGGACACTCATCAATTTTTTAAAAAATAAACACCACCTATATGGTGCCTTTCAATAATTCTGTGTACGCAGGTGTTGTTCTTTAAAACAATCAAACCACTTTTTTACAATTACTTATCTACTAATTACTTCTATATACTAGTTTTTGACCCGTACAATGCACGGATTGTATTATTTTGAAAGTTATGTTAGCATCTTAAATGTTAAAAATTGATGAGAGTTTGTATTACAAAATGTTAATGGCTTAGTGTTTTCTTCAATTGGACATGTTGAGTTATGGGGTATGGGGTAACATATTAGTGTGCTTTTAGATGACCTCCAATTTTGAAGCTGTGCTTTTGTTGTTAAAAATGTCAGAAATTCTGTGCATTCTTGAATTTCGTATAATTTTGTTGATTTTATTGCGATTGTATGACTAATTCTGTTGATTTTATATTCCACGAAGATCTCTTTTTTTTGTTTTTTTTGTGAAAATAGAAGAAAACAATGAAGAAGATTTTTAAGAAAACCTTTTCGGATAAGTCTTTTTACGAATTAGGACAAGTCAATTCAAAACTTCAGGACATATGTTATGGGAATGCATACTCACGATGTGTATGGAAGGAGCTTGTTGTATGTAGCCTTGTCCAACTTGTAGATGAATTCATACTACAAATAACCAACCTAAAACAGATCGTTAGCAAGTAATCAAATAACAACATTTATTAAACAATAAGATAAATCATCTAAATACAAACAAACGTCATGCACCCTTTATTCTTAATTCAACTATGCGACTTACAATCAAAGAGATTATCACAACCGATGTTTTGATTGAGCATCTCCGCTTTGCGTCGCACTCCTACCATTTGATGTGCAAGGTCTAATGCAAGTTAAAGTAAAATGTGAAGGCAGGTGAAATGTAAATGGAGTACAAATTACTTAACAGCAAAGAGAACCGAATGATGACGCAATTAACGAACTTAATAACAAACTAAGCCTTGTTCACTTGTTCGAAGTAAATTTGGAATCGGGTAATTAACTCACATAACAACAATCTAACAAGCATGAGACTCAACTAAGTGTTCATTGTCTCTTTTTTGAAGCAAAAACTTTTGAAGTTGCATAATATTCAACATCTTTGGTGATCACATAACGAATTATACTTGCAAAAATATGTCTCGACAAATTCAATTGACTGCATGCATTGAACTACTTCGTAACCAAATGAGGAGCAATAAATTCCATAGCAATTAAGTATAACACATTGATGCTTATCGAAACAGCAATCTCGATCACGAGGTCAGATTGAGCATTGCTATTGCTATTGGAGAAAAGGGGGTCGATATTTAGTGACGCATTGTCCCAAATGCTAGAGAAGTCCTTGATATCACCCTTACCAACAAGGCCAGCACCAACACTCTTGTTTTGAATTCTGAGGTTCATGGTTTTGACCTTTTATTTTCCATATTAAGGTTTTGCATATCTTCTAGGATAAAACATTTGGTAATATTATTCATAGACATGGCAGTCAAATTGTATTGTAAAGAGGTAGGAATTATCATTTTAAGAAAGGACCTCTGGTTCTATTAAGGCTATGGAAGCCTCAAGAGCCAGTGTATCCAAGACTTATAAAAAAAAAACTATCAATGGCCTGAATATTGAGGAAACTAAAAAAAATGAGGACAAGAAAATTATCTGTTTTGCAATAGAGATGTGTATAGAATGGTTTCAATTTTTCAATAACATCAAAACAAATTAACAGTGTTACATAGTTGAACTGCAAAATTGTTAGATATTTTTTTATAATTTATTTATTGTTATGCAAATGGTTTGCCATTTCAAAACGGGGATCGACTTGCCCGATTAGATCGTGGAGGCTTGGGCCGAAAGGGAATTCTGATTTTCGTGTATGTGTTGAAGAGTGGTGTCTATTGAGTATGTTGCCCATTTGCAGATACACCATAGATATTCATTCTATTTATAGCGATTGAAGTTTATTCAAATTCTCATATTCCCTGTAATTTTCTTAGATTCCTACAAAAATGATATTACATGAATGAAAAAACACATTATAGTAGAGAAAATCTGAATAGTTTAAAGAAGTTTTCAACCATGCTGATGAATGAATGAAGTCTTATCTGCTGTTCTCTGTTCGTGAAAAATATAACAGAAAAATGACGTTGTGCGGAGAGAAGCATCCGCGCGGTGCGACGCGAAGCGGGATCTGATCTCCGCGCGAGAGACATGCTTTGTGCAGTGTCTCCGTGCACGCGGAGGGCACAGTGTCTCCACGTAGTGTGAAGGCATGCTCCGCACACCACGGAGAGAAGGGGAAGAAGGCGCCCGTCCTCTCCGCACACCGCGGAGAGAAGAGGAAGAAGGCGTGATGCGCTGTTGGAGTTACTGTGCTACAATACCATCCTGGGTCGTTTTTGGAAAGTCAAGAGATTCAGACCTTATGGTGGTAATTTAAATGTTCATTTAATGTAAATACTTATGAATGTTAAGTAACATGCTTTGACACCTAAATCTTATTTTTATTATTTCATGAATTTCTTTTCATTACTAATCAATCAGCTCTTTGTGTATTTTGTTTCCCAATGGAGAACATGTGGAAGTGAACAGTAAGAACCACATCTTATTATACTATCATCTTCTAATTGGAATCATAATTTATTGCACATAAATTTATTTTTCAAAAGAATAGGCTCAAACAAACCCTTAATAGCAGACAGACCAACTGTTTCAATATCTTATGTTACAGGACCGATGTCACAAGTGAAACTAAACTGCAAACTTAGAACGAATTATAGAAACTAATGAAGAAATTAATGGAATTCTCGAACCTGACCACTGGTGACGGTTATAGATGGCAGCACATTCCAAAGAGTAGGTAACTCGTTATCTTCTCCATTATCTCTGAGTACAGTGCAAGTTCCATGCAGTCTGTTTACCAAAGATATCAAACTTTTCATTACTGTTCCTCACGATCTTCCTATGGCTGTGGTGGGGAATTTGAAAATCGCAAAATATACGATCTAGTATTGAATTGTAACCTCCATTAACCTGCAAGCGAAGATGAAATTGATGTTGTGGGTCTAAAGCAGAGAGCTTGTGAAAGAAGTTACCGTTTCTTCCTTTTTTTTCTCTTATGAGCAGCAAGCAAAAATTCAAAGTCAACAATTGTGGGTATAAGTAGGAGGAAGTCCATATTACCCTTAAACCTTGGATGAATAATGGGGAAGGGATATGGATAAGATGTGATAAAAAAAATACTTGACAAATGAACAGTAAACAGTAGGTTGTCTCTTTTAAGATAATAGGGATTTATAAGTAAAAACTACGTATTAACAAGTATTTAAGTTTTTCAAATAAAAAATTAGGTATGAAGTTTATCTAACCAAAAATTGGGTATTAATTAAATTATTAATAATATTATAAATTGTACTCACTCTCATCCAACCCCTCACCACTCCAAAACCTAAAATATTTTTCATCCTGTCTCTCTTTCCTATTCACCCTTCTCTTACAGGCCGCCTCCGAGGTAGTACTCATATGGTCGGCACACCGCGAAGATGATGGAAAAATCGTCATTGCGCGCTGAATCTTCTCTCTCCATCTCAATCTTCTCTCATAGGGTCGTCTACGAGGCGACGTTCATAGAGACGCCGCACGCAACGACAATAATGGAAAAAATCATTGTTGCGCCTGAACTGAAGCCCTGGATAAGGTCGCTACGCGACAATATAGATTCATCAATGGAAGACGCTGTTGGTTTGTTGGTATTCTGCAATCGGGTTTATTGGTTAGTTGGTAGTCATGCCTAAACTGAAGCCGTAGATGGGTCGCTGCGCGGCGGCGTGATTCACCAATGGATTATGTCGCTATCTTGGTTGGTATGTCGTGATCTGATTTGTTGGGTTTGTTGGTATGCTGTGATCTGGTGCACGATGACGCTGGTTCCGAGATCTGCTGTTCATTCGCTCATCGTCACTTAAGGAACTATCTGGTGCACGATGGCGCTACGCGTTATTTGTGACTGTGGTGGTGTGCGTGCTTGGTTTGCGGTGGTAGTTTTTGTTGGGTTTGTTGGTTTTTCATGCTTTGGTGTTGGGATGGTTTTTGTTGGCGATGGTGGTGACAGTGTTGTTGTTGGTGGTGGTTGATTTGGTGGCGTCGGTGATGGGGTGAAGAGTGTTTATGACCAACTATTTAGGAATTCGTGGCCAACTATTTGGTTGATTTGTGACCGAGTATTGGTGGTGGATCAAGATCAAGGATATGGTGTTTGGTGTACGTGACCAACTATTTGATTATGATTTTAAAATTCGATAATTTGTGACTAATTAATTCGAAAATCTGTGACCGACGAATAAATCGTGACCTATAAATTTTTTTATTTGTTACTGATGAAATAAATTATGATCTATGAAATTTTTGATTTGTGAGCGTGAAATAATCTGTGACCAATTAATTTTATAATATGTGATCAATAAATAAGTTGTGACTTATAAGTATGTACTCGTGATCATTAATTGTAAAATTGTGACATTTAATTAATAAAATATTTTTAATTATTTATTTATCACTTGAGTTTTGAATTTTGAAACTTAAAATTTGGAAATTGAATTAGCCCAGAATTAATACATGAGTTGTGAATTTTTACCTATGTATAATTTGAACAATTTATATCCCAAACATGCTTTAAGAAATTTACTTATCTACGATATATTAAAAGCGAGGATTGAGGAGAAACTTATGAATACTCAATTTACCCTTATATATTTAGCTATATACGTAATATACCATGATTTATTTTTAGTTTTGTTAATAATTAATTAATAATATTAATTCAATTTATTATATATGAAATCAATAAAATTCATTTCCTTTTCCATTCGTCAATAATTCTCCAAATTAATCTTTTTGATATTATATTAATTTTTATTAACTACTTTATTATGAAAATCACTCGATTGAATTAGTCAATTTAAAAAAATAATAGCCAAGTTCCCTTATTTAAATAGTTGTTTTATTTGGTTGTTTCACATATATCCTAACAATTAAATAATATATTTAATGTAATAAAATTAACGCATACAAAATGTTATCTTATAATTTGATAACATTTTATTTTATGTTATATTTATCCTTAATTAAAAGTTTTTTTAATTGGTAGTTACATATGAATTATAGTGATACCTAAGTTTAGATAATAATAAATAAAAAAAGAATACCAAATGATAGGTAATTATATTCCCAATAAATTTTTTATTAATTACACAACATTATAACTGTAATAAACATTTATAATATTTTCTCATTTTCACACTTGCGTCCTCAATTATTTTCCGTTATATTTTTATCATTATATAAAACTAAATAAATTATTATAATATGCATTGACATTCTAAACCATCAACACACAACATTGACGATTAAAAATTCCAATATATAAAGAGAACGTATGATAAAGGAAGATTGATAGAGTTTGTTGAGGGTATGTTTTTGAATTTCCTGCCAACGAAGAGCTTGTGAAAGGGATTGAGAGATGTCTATTTTTATAATTAATAATTAATGTAAATAAACGAGAGAGAGGAGATGAATGGTTGCTTTGTGTTAGAATATACACTATATAATAAATATAATTAAGATCGTCATAGCTATAAAACTAACATTTCTCATTCTAGAACTGTTGTCAATGAAAACAATTTATTGTTGGCTAAAGTTTCTCAGAACTCAAAAATAGCCTAAATGATGCTTATGCACGTAAATGTATTCATGTTGGGCATTGGAGTTTGGGAAAAGTCGATTTGCGTAAGACAAATTCTAAAAAAAAAAATGGTTGTTTTGGACTTTGACCAAAATTTTTATTATAATAATTTATTTCTTTTTCCTTTTTATTTTTATTTTTTTAGTAATATCTATCCAAATGATGAACATAAGCTATTTATAAGTTGATGAATGTTGTTTTTTTTTTCCTATCTCTTGCTACAAACTATACATATCCTGATTTATTCATTGAACATAAATGTTCATAATCGTTTTATGACCCCTTTATGGTGGAAGAGGTCGGTCGATAGAGTGGAATATTCTTTTTTATTATGGATGTTGGGTAATTAGTCATTCAAAAGGAAGTATTGTAAATCAAATGTTATTCTATCAGTTCAATCCTAATTATACCCTGTAAATATGAACTCTTAATTTTTAGTAGGACAGAAACTTGAGTTTTGACTCTCTCAAATATCTTTTCTTTTCCATTAATCTTTCTAATTTATAACAAAAAAGATTTTAATTTCCTTTATGTATTAAACAATCTAGTGCCGTTTAATACATTCTAAAAGAACATGCTCCATGCATGGAAACGACCGACTTTATAAGCTAATCAGATGCCAAGAACAGGAACTTTAGAGAAGTTCTCGAAATGACTCTTTTAAGCAACACTAGTCAGACGCACGTGCAATGC
>CAIGRT010066140.1:0-17360 GCA_903798405.1 Fraxinus platypoda | reverse complement strand
TTACTCTTCATTTTAATCACATTACATTTGTTCTCAAACAAGTTTCTTAGCTGATAATAGAGTGAACTATTGGAGCGATTTTTATGGGAAGAGAACCTTGTTATTAAGGTATTTCAATACATACAAAACCACAAACTTTACGGATTAAAGCATAAACAGGAAACGAGATTCTTGACAGAAGCCCCCAGGTGCATTAGCTTTAAGGTAGCCAGCTACACATTATAGCCTACTTCCTTCCAGGACAGTCCACACGCACCCGGCCACCATCATCCAACCGTCCAACGTCGTTGAAAGTTTGACCACTCATCTGGTCAGCAGGAGTCGTCACCACGTCAGGCTCCACTACCGAAGCCGTCGCCCCGGCAGGCGTCTCCTCCGCGTCAAACTCCACTACAACCGGCGTCTCCTCCACCTCCACCGCCATTACAATGGGAGTCCCCTCCCTATCCACCGCCAATCTCTCCCCCGCCTTTGGAAGGCCGGGTTCGCGTGTTTCACGGATCTCTTCTCTTGCTTCTGTTGGACGTGGAGTCAGTTTATCTTTGATGGCGTCCTTTACACTGCCTAAGGCACCAAGTATGGCGCCACCCTTTTCACCACTTCCTCTGCTGTATCCACATAAAAAAAAAACATATACACAAAGTAATAAAAATGACAGGATAATTGCTATAAGATTTAGGAGTTGCTACCTTTCCGCTTCGGCTCTCCTTGTATCCTCATTCTTGTCCCTTTCTCCTTCCAGTTTCATCTCTTCCATTTTCCTTCTTGCTTCTTCCTTGGTTCCTTGGTACTTCTCCTATATTACATAATCTTCTTATAAGTTAAATCTCAGTCTCAGCTTCAGAAAGCCAATTCAAGAAGCCATAACCAAACATATACAGACATAATGAAGTTTCATAAATAGCTAATTACCTTAGCTGCTTCAGTAGTCTCTTGTGTCTCCTGTTTTGCTGCTTCGGTTGTCTCTTGGGCCTTCTGCTTTGCTTCTTCAGCGGTCTCTTGCGCTTTCTGTGTAGCTGCTTCACCAGTTTCTTGTGCCTTCTGCTTTGTCTCTTCTTTCTTCCCAGTCAAAGAGTCCACAGCCTTCCTTGCAGCATCGGCTGCTGAATCCTTCAGTTCAGAAATTTTGCCAACGGTAGTATCCTTTCCCTCTACGGCCTTCTCAGCAGTGGCATCCTTGTATTCACCAGCTTTCTCCATTGTTGTATCTTTTGCTTGCTCAGCCTCGTCTGCCGCATAGTCCTTGTATCCCCCAGCCTTTTGCATTGTTGTATCTTTTGCTTCTTTTGCTTTTTCCATTGTTGTATCCTTTGCTTGCTTAGTCTTGTCTGCTGCATAGTCTTTATATTCTCCAGCTTTCTCCATTGTTGTTTCTTTTGCTTGCTTAGCTTTGTCTGCCTCATAGTCTTTGTATTCCCTAGCCTTTTCCTCAGCATAGTCTTTGTATTCACCTGCTTNTTTCCCCACAGCAGAATCCTTAGTCTCTTTCGCCTTCTCTGCTGCATAGTCTTTGTATTCACCTGCTTTCCCCACAGCAGAATCCTTAGTCTCTTTCGCCTTCTCTGCTGCATAGTCTTTGTATTCACCTGCTTTCCCCACAGCAGAATCCTTAGTCTCTTTCGCCTTCTCTGCTGCATAGTCTTTGTATTCACCTGCTTTCCCCACAGCAGAATCCTTAGTCTCTTTCGCCTTCTCTGCTGCATAGTCTTTGTATTCACCTGCTTTCCCCACAGCAGAATCCTTAGTCTCTTTCGCCTTCTCTGCTGCATAGTCTTTGTATTCACCAGCTTTTTCCAGCGTACCATCCTTCGTCTCCTTGGCCTTCTGTGCAGCATAATCTGTATATTCCCCTGCCTTCTCCATTGTAGAATCCTTGGTCCCCTTTGCCTTCTCTGCAGCATAATCTTTGTATTCACCAGCTTTTCCCGAAGTAGTATCCTTCGCCTTCTTGGCCTTCTCAGCAGCGTAATCTTTGTACTCGCCGGCTTTTCCCAGCGTAGTATCCTTCGTCTCTTTCGCCTTCTGTGCAGCATAATCTGTATATTCTCCTGCCATCTCCATTGTAGAATCCTTAGTCTCCTTCGCCTTATCAGTAGCTTGTTTCGCCTTCTCAGCCGCAGAATCCTTGGTCTCTTCAGCCTTCTCCCCCGTGTGATCCTTATATTCTCCCATCTCCTGCGCCGCCGAATCTTTATATTCCCCCACATTTTCTGCAGCTTCCTCCGCCGTCTCTCGAGTCCTCTCGGCAGTTTCATGGGACTTGCCCATCACAGCCTCCTTAGCTTGCTCAACTGTCCCCTGGACTGTTCTCAAAATGCTTCCGATAACACCAGGACCCTTCTGTTCATACCCTTCTGTGGTATCTATCTCGGGCTCGTACTCAAATTCCATTTTAGCGACTTCTTCTTTCTCTCTTCTCTCTCTGTTCACATCACTAAGCTCGGCCGCTGCAATTCTTGCATCTTGCTCAGCTCTTTCTTCTTTCGTTGCTTGCCTTGAAGCCATTTTTTGCCAATTCTATACACACAAAAACTCTCTGGAAACACTAAAATTGAAAGTATCACTTCATAAATCAATCAAATCAAAATGTGATGAAAATTGTTGTGAATTGTGTTGTAACGATGTTTGGATTGAGCGAGAGGGAGAGAAATATAGGAAAATCTTAAGTGACACCTGTGATTGTTGAATGTGCCCAACAATGACACGCGGTCATGCATGCAAGACAATACAAAGGATTAGGGTGGCACGTTGCTGGCGATATGCATCGGATCAAAACCATGGGCGGTGATCGGTGGGCTTATCTCTGACGTTGCCGCCGGAACTTGAAATTAGTCGTTTTATGCGGCGAGTGTTGAGTTGTGAAATAACAAGGAGATTATAATGAGATAGGTAATGAAAATTTATGAATAATAAGTGAATAAAAATTGTGAATGCCCAGTAAAAATAAAAGTTCTACTAATAATAAAATCCAAACACACACTAATATACTACAAAAATTAAACTTAATTGTCAATTATTTTCTTTTAAATTTAGTGAAAAAATAAAATAATTAAATTTTATACTTTCAATGCTAGTTTGAAATAAATTTGGAAAATACACTACAAAATGTCAGTACTGAAATATCCAAAATTAACAACATAATTGTACACATAAAGAATCAGTCAAATTAATAAAATAAATATTAATTGAGATTGGAATTATATTCTCAAACGTCAGTAAAAAGAGGATAGCAATATTAGAGTTATCATTAAAGATATACAAAAATAAATAAAGAAAATACTTAAATAAAAAAAAAAAAGATATTCCGCTCTGAAATCTTGCCTTTGTAATTTAGCTTTAAAAAAATGGATACAAATCTAAGTAAAAATCTACAGTTATTTTAACCATAATTTTCATAGAACTCATAACTTTTATCAAAATCTACTAAAAGTTAAATTTTAGTAAAACCAAACGGGGGTATTCTTTTTCTATACATGGTTTAAATAAAAAAAAGAGAGCTCTCAACGGCCTTTTTAATTAAGTTTAAATTTTTTTATAAATGTGGTAGGTCCTCGTGAATTGTCAAATTAAATCATTTAATCCGACATGACCAGCCTATTATGACAACTAATCGGCCAAATCGAGGGATGCCAAATTCATCCGATTATAATTTGTGTCGCTACATTGTGCCGGAGTATAGTGTTATTCAATTCACTTTACATATTGTCGTAAGGGCGTCAAAACTTTACTATCTCAAATGTTATTTTTTATTTCTTTTTCGATGGATGGGGGTGGTGGTGTTGTGGAGGGAATGTAATCCTCCAAACATTTCTTTGGCAACGCAACGAAAGGCATGATTTTTTGGAAAAGGATCGAGGAATCCCTCAAGTTAGTACATCTACAATCACGACAATGGTATATTCTTGAAAGAACGTAAATAACTCCATCAAGAAACTAACTTGATCGCAATTTTATTTTACTATCAACCCAAAGATAGAAGCCAGTTTTTTCATAAGATAGAATTTCTCAAACATGATAATCAAATTTAGGAAACAAAAACATTTGTTGCCCTAATACATGTAATATATGAGTAATCGTAAAACTGGTCAACATAGTATTAGTGCAACTATGGGTGGCTTCAAGAGATGAGATCAAATCCCTGTTCCAGTAAACTTTGGGCCAACTTTTCATTAGCAGATTCAGAGGGGTGGAATCCATCCCAGAACACGTACTGTGTAGCATTTGAGCATGTCCCAACAGATCTTGCGTTGCACAGAAACGACGTCTCGATCGTACCAGTTCCACAACAAGCCCTCCTTGATTCAAAAAATCCTGGACAAAAGCTCGAACGGTTAGAAACTGGACAATTTTCATGAGTTGGTGGCATGGAGATTTGAAAACAGCACCTTTGTGTGCTTTAAATATCATATTGAACTACTTTATTTAAAAACTTAAAATTGTTATATATCGAATGAACAGTATATTTATCTAAATTTAATACCGTTATCAATGGGCTTCGCAATCAGCTCTAACAGAGGATTGTAAATGTCAAAGACCACAAGTTTGAGTCCAGGAAGTTTGCTCTTCAAATTTTGGGATGTGCTGTTGAGTTTGTTGTTGAATGAAACAGCATCTTGGTTCAATCTTGAAACACACTGGTTGCTTCCTGAACCAAATAGAGTAATGGCTGCTGGCAAACATCCAGTTGGTGGTAGAGTTGTAACTCCAATTCTCCTTACCCCCAGAGCATACAGATTCTGTCCAAAAAAAAAAAACCTCGTTTATGTCAATACAAAGTTGCCCCACCGTGTAAATTTTTTATAAATAGGCAGCGGGGGACTTGCTCTAAAAACTATGTTGAAGCGTCTTATCTAAAAACTATACCTGTACAAGGGTATAGTAGGATTTCAAGAGAATATCTGAGAACTGATCTGGTGAGTAGGCTCTGTTAAGCATTGGATTGATGTAATAATTCTGAATAAAATCACTGCTTCCTGCACTTATAAGATGGATTCCTCCTAAGAATATATCATTAGCTTTGGTCTTCCCCACCAAACTCACTACTTTGCTTTGCCACTCTTTGTAATATGATAGCTGCTGTGTTAATGTTACAGCCATCTGCAAATACAAAACCATGTTACAAAAATATGTACAAAATACTCATATATTCATAAATCTATATATGTATACAGGTTATCACGTGCTTACATACAGCTGGGCTGTTCTGTCATAATAACCAGATGCAGCTGAAGCAAAGTTGACACCATTAAGGATGTTCCTTCCTTTGGCTTCTTGGCTAAAATAAGCAGGTGGGTATGAAGTGAATCCAAGGTTCTCAGCTGCAAATATACATGAAAATACATGCATGAGAGAAACAAATAGACAGAGAGAAGAGAAAATTGTTTAGAAAAACTACATACCAGTGAAATCTGTGGCTAGCTTTCCATTGCAGAACCTTCCAGTAGGATTATGTGTAACAAAGTCTCTTCCATAAGGCGGGAAGTTGGCCTTTATAAGTGTTTGCAAATTATTGTTATTTCCCACATCAACAACAGAGTCCCCAAAAATGCACAATGCAGGAACTAAAGGATCTCCACGAGCAGACAAAACCATAGAAACAAGAAATACACCTAGTACACACTTTAAGAATCCCATATGTCTTTTTTCCTTTGCAACCAGAGAAAGACTAAAAGGAACTCTTTTCGTAAGCTTCGGGCAGTGGCGGAGGTGGTGGCGGCGGAGGTGGTGGAGGATAATAACTGATGACTGAATGGAACAGAAGCAGGTTGGGGAGAATTTATAGAGGGATCATGGGAATAAAGGTCAAACTGGGGTCCAAATTTTCAACTGAGGAAACATGTTTTAACACTTCATGTTGCAGTTAAGTGAGGTTAATTTGTCATCATCAAGCAAAGGAAGATACTCGTTGTTCAACCGCAATTTGTACAACATAATCAACAAGATTCATAAGTTTACAGAATCATCTTGGTGCTTAGTGAGTTTATTCAAGGAAAGCGGAGAACAAAAAATACGTATATGGGTTTATGAATCTTAAAACACGCTCGACATAATTTGAATTAGATAAGATGATACAAACGTTAAAGAATTTGTCATTTGTTCTTTAATGATACCTTAGGTTGCATTGGATGTAACATCAACAGGAGGTCAATCTCTTGATAATGCTATTAAATGGTACTGCAAGGTTTCAGAAACTGGGTAAATGGGGCTGGATTTTATTTTATGATTCCCAATGATACCAATGCCATTGTCCAGGGTTGCTATCTCATCCTGTCACAAATTCAATTGCAGGCAGAGTGTATATACAAAAATAAATGCTCTCGGTGAGTGTAGATATAGATATGCATCAGATCATCGATAAATTGATATGTGTGCTCGATAGACAAATTGTTAAACTTTACCACGCTCAACAATTCTACTATTTGTAAAAATCACAAAAAGAACATGAAAAACTAAGATGATGGACTAACAATTTTTCCTCTCCACAAACCCTTTTAATCACATATACGAGTAGACGTTAATTTGTAATCTACATGTGCTATAAATTTGAACTGAGATTCGCAAGCGATGATCATACCCAAATTGCTTCCTTTTTTTCAATCGATGCTAAAATTGCCTTTCTAAAGCTACAAATTTTGCTTCAACAAAATGGACCGAACAATTCAAAAGGGTAAGTTTTGATCACCATAACTATTTATTTTTTATATGCAATTAAGGCCTTCTTACTTCTGGCACTTTTAAGGCAAAATCCCAACAAAATGTGCTGGCGACCGGGCATGATGCGGCCCAGCTTAACTGTAGAGGCCCGTGCATAGGTATACATAATTTTAGAATAATCCCATCTAACACCAATAGTGTTGAACACCAGTTTAGGTGTCAACATGTCATATATCCTAATAAATAGTCATAAATCCTTGTATTTAATTGAATTTATAATTTAATGACACAAGTATTACCACTAAGACTGGTGTTAAACACGGGTGATACTGAATGATATTACTCATAATTTTAGGCTTGGCCATGCTAATAAACATAATTGCATTGCCGGAAACCCACATGAAGACATCTGATCTCGAGAGTATTCACGTCCTAAGCAAATTTTTGAGGCTTGGGATGCATATTGTTAACAAGTAATGAGGGTTCGACATGCATAATCACATAGAAGCCAAAAGAAGTGGCCGAGGACTAAAAGTGATGCCTCTCTTCTCTGCCCTGATAGATTATGCAGAACATTCATTCTTTTAGCAAATTAGCTTGGATAACTAATACCTAATGAAAAGTGTATTTTGTACACTTGTTCGGACTATTAAACTAGGATATTTGTGATTGATTTGGATGAATTATAGCTTAATTATGTGTTAATTGTGTTTGGTAGGTAAAACTCGAGGCAGTTAGATGGAATTGGAAGAAAGATGTAGAAAACAGGCGAAAAAGAATGAAATCCAAAATTTGAGGACTAAATTACACAGTTCCAATAGTTGAATCGGACTTAATATTGAGGATTGGAGGATTCTAAGATTCAATTGGAAGTTAAGGATTAAATTTGCATGAAAAACGGAGTCCCTTAGATCACACTTGGGAAAAATAATTAAAAATAAAAAGTTCTGGGCATGAATCTTACGAAGTAAGAATCAAGGTCAATTACATTAAAATTTTGAAGAACTCAACCTAGAAATTGAATATCAATATCTTTTGTATTATTTCATGATCCGGGTAATATTTTTCCTTCATTCTTCTTGTAATTTATTTAAAATCATGCCAGACTAGATCTGTTTAGGTATTGAATGAAAATGAACAATATTTTTTTATTTATTTTAATTCAAAACTAGTAATTTAAGTATTTTTTGTATTTCTCAATTAATTTTTTATAGCCATTACATTATTTAATTGTCAGATGACCAATTAGATAATTAATTGTTTATTGTACTATTAAGAGACTCACAACAAATTCAGTATATGTCAATAGATGTTAAGGAATAATATTTATCACTTGTGCAACCATATAATAATATAAAATTTAATGCATTCTAATGATTCAAATTCAGGTTAGAAATAGACCGTGGTTAAAATAAATTTATCTTGAAAAAGAGAATTATATATCATAGTTTTATCGATTGTCAAGAATACATAAACTGTACTAAATTACATAATTGGGTATTGAAATAAATAGCAATAAATGTACTATAAATCCAATACAATCATTCATAATTTGATACAAACCCTAATTTTACAACTTTCTTAGATTAATTTAAAATAAGTACAAAATCAAATCTCGTGTTATATATTTTGAATTTCATACAAAACTAACAAACTTGAATTGAAATTTATTCCTTTGGAACAATACTCTTAACTCACTAAAATTATTACTTGTTAACAATCCCATATGCTTGCAGGATTTTAACGAACACCTAACCAGATTTAGGATAAACCAATCCACCTTATATAACTAAATAACCGCTTTCATCGCATTAAAAGCTGGAATGCTTCATTGGTGCTTTCTACTTCATACTCGTATCCAAGACTCTTTGCACAAGCATGGAACTTATCCCTCTCAGTGTGAGCCACTTGAATACCTACTAACACATTTGCACCAGCTTCTCCCTGTAGCGACAGTGATTTCGGTCAATCAAGAAATAATAACAGCAAGAATGGCGTCATTGGTGTATGCATGAAAATGATACTAATAATGAAGAAAAGCTTGGAGATCGCAACCTGTCCCCTGTAATGGAATAAGCTTATATTCCAACGTGGGCTTAGAGCATCCAAGAATTTCATCAAAGCTCCTGGTCTCTCGGGGAAAACAAATCGGCAGAGAAGCTCGTTCTTAACATTTGATCGGCCTCCCATCTGAAAGAGATCCAAACTGAAGTCAACTCAAACTGATTACTTAACGAGTTTATGAATCGCGCTATCTATGTAGAAGACTAAGGAGATTTCCTATTCAATCAAGGACCTAAATGACAATCTAACAGTATACACGTATGTTGCCACTTATCATATACAAAAAGCATCTAATCCAGAAATTGTGGACATTTCTAAATTATGAAATTTAAAAGTGTAAAAGGAAGAAATTTGTATATAAATGCATCTCATTTCACACAACCACTCCATCCACAATTGAATGGTTTGGTTATAGGTTCCACAGTCATATGGATGCTTTTCGAAACCATATTTGTATCAATTTATTACCTTTTTTGACCCATAAAATTCCCAACGGTAATTATTTGATGGAAACTTATCATAATGCAAGTCTATAAACAAAATAATAAGAAAGTATATCCCAAAAATTAATCATTTGACTCTGAAACTGAAACAAGTCACTCAATATAAATGTTGATTATAAAACAGTGAACAACCAGAGGACAGGACCGCCACATCAAAAATCTCGGATCTGCAACTAGCACGACTACCCCCAAATCATTATTTATCGAACTGGATTTTTTTCTCCTTTAAGTAAAATTACAATATAAATTTTACGGTACTGAGAATGAGATGAACGTGAACCTAAGGATGAGATGCACGTGAACTGACCAAAACCGGAGATCAATCATATGCAAAAAAAAATCAGAGCTTTATGTCATGAAATAAAATAAGCTAAAAAATGCATGGTATTTCTATGCCGAGAAAGATCTTCATTAAACTGGAGACATGTTGTATCATATTCCATCCTTCTCTTTCTAGAATGTCCAAATTACCAACACGAAGCTGTGTCCCAAACCAGCCTGACCAACTTGTATGGTGATTTATTAATTTTTAACTTCTGAGACCTTCTCAGCAGCACAAAACTACAACGTCAGGCAATTTACTTAAGTAGGACTTCTGTATAACTTAATGAACTCTAGCTCATAATGCATATTCAGTTAGCAACCATGTTTAGTCTAAATGTGAAATTTCCATAATGAACCTCCCACCCCTTTTGGTAGGTAAAAGAGAAGTGCAAATACAATGGTTCGCCCCTGCTGCAAAAAAAGCGCAATGTCCAAAACATTGGAATATAGGATAATCTACTGTATAAAATCTAAGCTCAATGAACAATATGCTTCACAATTCAAATGATCGACAAGAGCCAATGATAGATGAATTCATTTTCGAGGGGAAAAAAAAAAGAAAAAAAGAAGAAGAAAGATTTAGAAAGATGGTTACCAAATGTCGCAAATGATCTTTGACCAAGTCATTATCTGTCAGATTAATGGTATGTAGCCTAGCTGATTTCATCCTTTCCACCATCGCTTCAAGTTCTAGTTTTGTGTGGAGGCCAACACTGTATGAAATAAAAAAAGAAAACCATCTGAAATAATTTTTCCTTCTGAGTCAGATTGTCAAGTTTTTGAGCATGTTTTCTCATCCATATGATGCGTTACCTCATTCGGTAGCACAAGTTTACAAGAATAACAAATCCAACTCGAAAAAGGTTTTCTTCATTATTCTGAATAATGCACTTCATTCAACAGGAAATTGAAATAAAGTAGTTATCTTGCCTGTACAGCACTAGAGCCTTTTCCTCGTCAGTATTATATCGGTATTTGAATTCTGTAATATTCATAGGTCCCACCTGTTACCAATAAACAGCATTTACTTAAAATTGAAGCAGCAGAGATAATGGGGAAGTAGTCTAGAAAAGTTAAGCAACACACAAGCTCACAAAATCTCTTAAAGCTTCCAGGTTCCTCCGGCATGTAAGTAGCAAGTACGGCTTCTCGCTGTCTCCCAACATCGGCAAGCTCAGTTACCAATCTCAATCTGTCGAAGTTCATATTAGCTCCACTGGTTATTGCTACTACATTTCCATCCTTGAGGCCATAGTACTTGCAATATGCTTCAGCTCCAGCAAGGGCAAGAGCACCTGCTGGTTCCAAAATGCTCCTTTTCTCCTGAAACATGTCCTATAAGAAGGAAAATTTAGGAATTTCCTGTTAAAACTTAAAACGTTGATATCCAAAGCCCCAAGTTATACATCATTCAGAAGCAACAGGATGCAAATGAAACAGCTAAATCTGTCAATTGGTAGCTGAATCAGTGCAGTATGAACAATGCATACAGCAGGAGATGACATATTTTCATTATTATAGCACCTTCTCAAGTGTCATCAGACCAAAGCAAATCCTATTTACATTTTTGTAGACAGTACTTAGACTTAACTGATCCAAAATGTAGAATTAAATCATGTATTGGTCTTCCAAGAGTAAGGAGACAGACGTTAGAAATATGTCAAGGACTCAATAAAAATTCATGTTATAATTCCGAGTGTTTAGAGGCATACTAACTACAGCCAACAAACCAATGCACTTAGCATTGTGGGGGTTGGCAGGGGAGCCAACAATGTGGTTGGCATTTCATGGTAAGTCTGAAGGTAAATTTATCACAAGTATATTTAACAAATAAACATACATTTACCTAAAAAGGAGAGGATACTGATAAATAGAAGACAAATTATATTCCACTCACGCCAGGAAAAAAATTATTATGCTGAGCGGATAAAACTAGTAATCCCAGAACCTCAAGTTCTGATATCATGACTTTATAGCTTATTGTTAATCTAAATTCTTTGGCTGATAAACTACCAAGATAATTCTTTAGCCCACAATGCACCGAGGTAACTCCAATCATGAACAGCGAAATTAATGACAATAAAAGATAAGAATCTTAACAACTGCAAAGGTAACTAACCTTTATTGATGCACAAATGGCATCACGGTTAACAAGAACAACTCCGTCTATCAGTTCTCTGCACAGGCGGAAAGTCTCTTCACCAACCTCTTTAACTGCTACACCATCGGCAAAACCACCCACATGGTCCAACATGACTCTCCTACCATGGTGCAAGGATAGTGCCATTGCATTAGCATCAGATGGCTCCACTCCTATAATCTTCACTTCTGGGGAGACCCTTTTCACATAAGCAGCAATACCGGCTATAAGCCCACCACCCCCAACAGGCACAAAAATCGCATGTATTGGGCCTTTCATTTGTCGGACAATCTCCATTCCAACTGTTCCCTGCCCTATGATAACATCTGGGTGATCAAAAGGAGGAACAAATGTTCGATTCTCCTCTTTAGCCCGCTTTTTGGCATATGCTTGTGCTTCATCATATGAGTCACCCACAAGAACAACTGTTGCTCCCAATCTCTCAACTGATCTCCACTATAAGTATATAGCAAAAGACTTCAGAACATCTATGGATAACCATTATGAAAATGTAAACATGTGATTCAGTAAGTAATAACCTTGATTTCAGGTGTAGTGACAGGCATAGCAATCACAGCATTGCAGCCCAATCTCTGAGCAGATAGTGCAACTCCTTGTGCATGATTTCCGGCCGATGAACATATAACTCCTCTTTCCAGCTGTTCCTTTGAAAGTTTTGCCATCATATTATAAGCCCCCCGAAGCTTGAACGAGAAAACCTGCCAATCCAAAAGAATAGCCTGAATAATGTCCTTTATCAACTCAATTTCCAGTTCTTCTTCAACATGGTATAGCACCATAAACTTGGAATCTTCACATTTTTTAATCATATTTCATGAAAAAAGAACATCCAGAAAATGAGCAAGCTCACAGCTGGTTTATTTGATTTATTTATGGGCCTACTTGGTAGTTTTGAGGTACCGGTTATGAGTTTTTTCCACAAGAATGGATTTTAAACGTTAATAAGGGGTTCGGTTTTGAGTGAGTTTTAGTAGCTTTATTAAAACCGTCCAACTCATGCTTGGTAATTTGGTTTTGAAGTTTTTTTAAAAGAATAAAATTTCATATATCCCCCTTAATGAAATTTTTACTTTATAATTTCTCGTATGAAAATTTTTAACTAATAAGTGATATTTTACTTATAAGTAATTTTTTAGATATAAGTTCATTTAACTTAAAAAGTGAAATATTTACTTATAATTAAAATTTTAAGTTATAAGTAATTTTTTACTATAAGTGAATTTTACCGTTATAAGTTAATTTTGTACGCATGGTGAATTTTTTACTTATAATTAATTTTTTGAAGTTTATAAGTGAGTTTCTACCTTATTAGTAGTATTTTTACTTAATAAGCAAATTTTTAAGGAAAGGTGAATTTTTTATTAGCCTCTGTTTGGTATAAATTAAAATCTTATGACGTCCATAACTTTTCAACCACACATTTCATCAACTTTTTTTAAAATCAATTAAAAATCTAATTTTAATTCCAGAGACTAATAAGTTATTTTTTTAGTTAAGTAATTTTTTTGCTTATGAATAAATTCTTTAGTTAATGTATTTTATTTAGTAGTTAGTTTTGAACAAAATACATGGGTTAAAACTATTTATTTTACATAGGATAAAATTGGAAAAGAATTTGAGAACGCCTAAACTACAATATGCCAATTTGGGTTGAGAAATAGTGAAATACAGCCAAAATTATAGTACGCCGACTTTGGATGGTAATGCCAGAAAAACTAACCACTGGTTTTCCGATGCCACCCAAAAAGGTCAAAAGTGGAAAAAATAAAAACAAAAAAATCTCCAAAACAGGCAGCAAGTGTTTGAGGAATGTAAACGTCTTTTTGGATGACATTTTTTCCTTATAATTTCTTTAGAAGTAATTCGCGCCGAAGAAACATAATTGAACTAGGAAATTTTAAGTAAGAATCATTCTTCTTGTACCAAAAAATCTTTTACCAGCAAGTTTGAATCTTCGAACCATGTTAATCGTATAAATAGACAGAAAATGAGAAACAGAAAAGGTACGTACAGGCTGAAGATCCTCTCTTTTGAGCCACACATTGACCCCCAGCCTTTCCGATAGCTTGGTTGCCAACTGCAATGGCGACTCATACGCCACGTCATACACCTTCGATGCCAAGATATTCGTCAAGTACTCCATGGCATTCAAAGCACCGTTACTAACCCCACCGTTATCTAGATTATTCGGTATCAAATAACCGCTTTCGCACTGGAGAGAGCTCGGAGGCACTCTCGACAATGGCACCGCTGAAGGAGCACTTGATGGTTCCCTTTCGACGGCCGGGAAGATGTCCGCCGCCTGTTTCGCCAGTGCAGCATTAAATAACGGCTTTACCGGACGATTTTTAACAGCGGCGGATGACGTTTTCACGGTGTCATTGGCTGTAAATTTGTAGCGGAGTAGGGGCACTTGTGCAGGGACAAAACGGAGTACCTCCATTTTAACGGGAAGAGGATTGTAGGGAGGTTAAAAATGAACGACATCTTGCCGGTATGTATATATGAGCAAAGCCACGTGTACAAAAATTGGAAGCACTGACCGACCAATAGGGGGTGGGGTCCACTTGTTTTTGCAATTTTTTATTCATGTGGGGTCAGAAGCATGCGAGAGGGTGTCAAAGCTTCGGTCAATTTTTTTCTGGCACTTCGGCATTTTCCATAAAAATTTGCCTAAAAAATCCCATCCTTCCCCCCTATTGTGAGGCATCGGTTGGGGTTCTACAACTCTTTATATATGAAAAAAACGTGTTACATATACCTAAGATAAGAGTTACACACAAAAATTTCACAAAATACTAGTGTCGTGATGTGATTGGACAGTTAAAAAAAGATAAAAAAAATCATGAAACGCAGGTGCAACCAACACACGCTGGGATTTTTCATATGAAAGTAAGTGACGTGGGATTTTTTTTTTTCCAATCATGAAGTACGTACAATTTTGACGGAAAATATTTACAAACAACGCTTCTCATATATTCATTGAAAGATTGAAAAAAAGAAAAGAAAAAAAAAAGGTGAATCACAATTCGCCATGTCAGCTTCGGTAATAAATCTATCAAAAAATTTCGAGCTATGCTACAGTGACAAACTCAATAACAGGAGGACACGTGTCAATATATGATTAAACGATTGAAAAAAAAAACACACACACTACATCCAATAAGATGTCATCACCCTCCCTCTGTCAGCTGCTCCTATTCAAGTAGCATTATTCCAAATTTCCTGTACTAATTGGAGCTTTTTCCTTGTATTTTAAGCAGAAAGCCGCCATCCTTCAATTATTGGAAACATTGGTCCAACGAGGGTCAAAAAAGCTAAAAAGTAATTAAAAACGTTATAGTTGTTTTTAATTAGAGGTGTTTGCATATTTTAAACTTGTAATGTAGTCCCTGTTTGGCAAAAATAATATTAATTAATTAATTTCTTATTCTGAACTCTTTTTCAACATAAAGTTTCACCGGCCAAGCTGACACCTGTCAGAAAAATTAAATGACATAAACTATACTTGTCCTCATGGGGCAAATCCTCAACTTTTCAAATGGTGTGGTAATGGATTTTTCAAACTTTTGAAAGTGAAGTTTTATATTTTCAAGGGAAAATTGTAGTCACGGTACCAAACCTTTCACTTTTTTTTGCAGACTTTGCTCAAACATTTGTTCTGTGCTAGCCACGGTACCAAACTTTTAAAAAACTCGCACCGGAAGTCTGAATGGATGGAAACCGTGAGTTTGACTGTTAGTTGACTTCAAAAAATTATTTTGACCAAATCAACAAAGGGCAAAATGGTAACTTCATAATTTTAACATAAAAAATAAAAATAAAAACGTTAACTTGAAAATTACTTAACATGATGTTAAATAGCATTATTCTTTCATATTAGCTAATAGCTATCCGAAATTGGAAAAAGTCAAATTACAAAAAGGGTATTGATTGCCCCACCTTAGGTATAAAAATAGCAATCAATGAGGATCCTCCTAGCGTAAATATGGTTAGGGTCATTAACTTTTCATCTAGAATGGTCGTGGATCTTCAACTAAAAGTGTATATTTAGATTTTTAATCTATTTAAATTTGTTAATCTGGATCCACATATCATAAAAATTGTCAATTTGAACATTAAAATCGCACAAGACTTTAAATGTTGGGGTTCGAAAATTTTTCCCTCCAATTTCAAGTCAAATGAAAATCACGTTTTTCAATGTCCCATAGCCTAACTTTTAAATATGTTAATGACCCATAGCCTAACTTTTAAATACCGTGGACTATAATCTCGTCATGTATAAAGTTTAGTATTTGGTTGACAGTAGTGATCACAATCAAATAAGACACAACTATAACCCATATTTTGATATTCATAATCAATAGTGATCATCTCTAGTGAGATTTGAAAGTCGTCACGTAATTTATTTTATTTAACCACTTCATTATATTTATTATTATGTCACTAGAAAATTCGATGTAAATAGATCATATATAATAGATGAGTTTAGTTTGGTCCGTCCCATATTATCAATATATTGCTAGCTCGTAGTCCTTTGAATCTTGCTTTTGTTGTTATCTTAGGAAAATTCGCTGTAGATGTTTCAAATCATTTAAAATGTGCAATGCGATTCGACTTTAAAATCCTAATAGCTAAGTCTCAAAACTTTAAATAGATGTGTTGCATAAGATCCTCTAGACTGTTTTGGTCCAAAGGACACGTTAGTTGACTTTAAATACGAGCATCGATTGAGTACTTTTTTCGTGTACATTTCTATAAATGGAATATAAAAGTTTCTTCATCTCTCTCAGATAAAAAGATACCCAGAATCCCTCAAATCTAGCTATACCGTAATGCCATTGGTTGTGTTGTTAATGTGCGGCAAAACTTGACAAAGGCGATCTAAAGAAGCTATAAATGAAACTTTTGGAAATCAATGGGGGAGTCTATACGTAGTTTCTCTTTCTTTACCTTTTTGGTTTAACAATACAATTAGTTGAATCGACTAATGTAAAAAATTGCTCACTATTTTTTGATTACCCATTGATTTTTTTACAAAAAATTATTATTATAAAATCGAGATCTTGAAATATTCGGATTGATCTACCGACAACAAACTCTAGGAGAATTGGACTCTGGTGAACAAGTGGGTGCACCATTTCAAGACTTGAATCCCAATCCTTGGTCATTAGTCAAACATTATTCGAATTGACTGACTTGGCCATGCACAATTCAATAAAAGTAGATATAATTAATAATTGAGCAACTCATTAAATTTAGTATGTCTTCTAGAAGTATTATACAAGAACTAATATTATGCATAATTCAGTGAAGACTATATGTATTTATTTAAAATTGAACAACATATTTTCTAGAAGTATTATACAAGAAGACGAGTTTATTTTTAGCTGCCGGGCTGCCAAATAAATAATAATCAATACAAATAATTATTCCATTACCATTTACTATACGTTTTAATTAAAGTCGGAGGTGTAGGTATAAATATTGAATAATTAATTGTTTGATATTGGAAAACTTAAATTGAATTTACAACTTAATGAATTCAGTTCGATAGTTGTACAGTAGATTGTTTGAAGTATTGCTGTTGGCGCAAACAAGTATCCCACATCGGTTGTGAAAAGAAAATAAATCCACCTTATAACCCAAGTGGG
>CAIGRT010066105.1:0-15612 GCA_903798405.1 Fraxinus platypoda | reverse complement strand
TTTTGTCAGTGAATTGACTTAAAGATGCTAGATGGTGAACATATAAAGAAGAGGGATAGTGGTTGCGTCATTTTTTTATGTTACTTTATTGGACTGATTTCAATATTTTAATTGGTGTTATGTCATTTTAAAATTTTTGTCACTTTTTAAGTGTTCATCACTTTTTCAGTATATGTCATTTTTTGGCCACTTTCTTGAAATTTCTATTACTCTTTTGAGTGACACATCATTTTTTTTAATAAAATTGACATTGTATGTCATTTTTTAATAAAAAAGTGACACTTAATTTTAAAAAGTGACATTGTATCACTATAAAAAAGTAACATTGTGTCACATTCTAATAAAGTAGTGACAATTAATTTTACCGAGTATTTTTTACTTCTAGACCCTGTTTGAGCTACTTTATTTTTTTCATTGAGGGCGTGTTCGGCCGTGCTTAAAATTCAATTAAAATTGAAAATATAGTCGTTATTGGGTCTCACCCGTCTAATAAAAGTCAACAATAACGGCTAGTTTTTCAATTTTAATCCGATTTTAATCTCTACCAAACACCCTCTAGATTGTTTTACGAGAAATACTACATGTATATGCTGTATTNGCTTGTTTTTTGACTTATTTTGTTAATTTAAAAAAAAAAAAAAATGAGTTGACTTAGGCTCGGCTCGGCCCGGCTCGGCTCTTCTCCGCTCACTCCATGAGCCAAAGGGCCAGGCCAATTTACCCTTCCACCCAACATGCATGCTAAAATAGAAACAGTTACTTGTCCAACCATTTTGCACAACTAATTATAAAAATAATTGCTACAAACTTGGACGTGGCTATGTTATTTAGTGTGTGTTTGGTAGAGATTTTTTGGGGGAAGAATTGATTTTGAATAGTGATATGATGGGAAATGTGTGGTTGAAAAAGAAGATAAGATTATTGATATGATGAAAAATATTATTTTATTGAAGAATGTGTGACTGAAAATGAGAATTGATTTACTGTAGAATTGGAGAATCCGTCGTGGGCCTGAGTATCTTTGTAAGTGCCCATTTCAAAACCCATCTTTCAGCTCTCTCGCTCGCACAATCAGACTCCAAGGCAAACGTGAAACGTCCCGACCGCCGTCTTGTTCAATTTCATCTACTCCCAACGTCTTCTTCGCCATCGCCGCCGGCATAGGGTAAGTAATTTACTTTCTCGTCTTCAGGATTTGGGTTTCAAATTAGAATATTGGCTGTAAATCCTGAAATCCAAACCTAACATTTCATTCCCTCTCTCGCTCGACTGCTCTCTGCGACTCTCACTCTGGGTCAGTGCACCATCAGCAGAAGAAGGTATAAGTGCTGATTTGATTTTATACAAATCAGTAAAATTAGTATTTGGTTGCACATTTAGGATTAATCTGTTTGGCAGAAAACACTTAGAGAAATATACTGTAAATTAAGAATGGATTGTAATTTATTACGTGTTCATTTGATGGGATTCGTTAGGTTTTAAAGTATAATTAATTGAAGATAGGCAAGAAATTCTAACCCAAATGGCAAACAGCATGAATTTGTGGTGAAATGCAAATGCATTTCTGACATTTTTGGTGTAGTAGTTATGATCTTAATCGAGGACTTCTTTTATTGAGTTGGTGTGGTAGTTATGATCAAGGGTTCTTGATTTTAGGACTCTTTTTGTGGTTTTGACGGAATTTGGTGGTACCACAGGTGGGCTTCGTTGATTTAGTTTTTTATTAACTGGGTTATGTGAATTTTAGGACATATAATGGGGTAAACTGAAGTGGTTTTGATCTTTTCTTACTAATTTCATGATTTTTTTTAGAAGGAAAGAGTTTTGAATATTCATATCTTCTGCTTGGTCTCTGTAAAATCATGTTGATATTCTGTCTTCCCATGTTATTCATCATTATCTATATGTTATTTTTTTTCTCTTGATTGGGATTTTTCATTGTTAATTGAGTAATTAATCAATTAATTAATCAATTGTCCTTCTATAATAGATTATTGATTAATTAACAAGCTATAAATTTTATAATATTGGTGTCACCTTGCTTGGACTTCTGTCATTCAAGTATGTATGTAGATGATTTAACATCTTTTCTAACTTATGATCTTTCTTTATATTAAACTTGCCTTGCCTCTTCCATATGTTCTCCTTGTAGTATTTGTGGTTTAGATTTCTCTGCATCTCCATGTTACTTGTCTCCCGTAGTTATTCGATGACAGTTTACTCTGTCATTTTAATTTTCTGTTCTGACAGCAATATAAATATATAATTGGCATATTTAGAATTAGTGTGCATTCAGGATTAATTGGCATATTTAGAAATACCAATCGCTGTCTTGCTGAGTGCACATTTAGGATTAATGTGCAACATGGATTTCTTATTCATGTTTGATTCGGCTGTTAATTGTTTTTCATCTTTCCTTTCTTGTTTATTTGAATTGGCCATTACATATCTTTTGGTACTATCATGCCATCATGTCTGGAATTTTATTTGGTTTATGGCATTGAGTTGTTCCTAAGTATAGTTATTAGAAATAGTCCACTTTATAATTTTGGTCTAGCATAGCTGCTAGTCTATACTGCAATTATAGAGTGGAATATCAGGTTTTTTCGATGTACACTAACTGTGTGAACTTTCAACAGAGGAATTGGAAAGGAAAATCTTTTTATCAGTAGCCTCACTATGGTTCATTAAGTGGAAGATTCGGTTCATATTATATGATTCCTCTATGTAATATGTCTGCCTTGTGCATTTGGATTTAAACAGAACCAAGACATTTTTTTCTAATTATATTTTAGGTCTAGAACCCAGCGCTTAGATTCTTCCAAGGAAATGCTCTAATTCTAGTCTATAATGGTAACTTGATTTAGAGGTAACGGTGTATGCTGCATGGCTTCCATTTCGTTTTAAAAGGTACAGTCCAAGAAGCTGCAATCTACTTCCATCAATAAGTCAATGCCCTTAATTGAACTTGTTGCCTTGTTAGCAAATTAATGAATTGTTGTTACATAGTCGGCTTAATAAATTATTTTTGGATTATTGTTTTAGTAATGGATAATTGATGAATTTCTTTTTGTTTGCGGTTTGTAAGAATTTGCCGAGAAGATAGATATAGATTATATTGTATATGAATTTTATGTTTCGAACCTACTTGGAATAACTTCAAATGAGATGAATTTGACTTTAATGTCATATATAGATTTACTATGTCGACTGCTGTAAATTTCAGCCTCAGTGTCCTAAATTCCTGGATTCGCCCCGATGACGGCAACAGCTCAATCATTCAATGGCAATCTGAAGGTAAGTTCTCTGTTTTCTTCGGTTTTGCATTTTTGTCTTCTCATTGCCTACTTTTAGCTAATTTCTACTAATTTTTTAGCTTAATTTTTAGTATTCTTTACCGTCATTCTAATGAGTGTAATATGATATTGATGCAGTGTGGTGTTTGATTGAATTTTTTTTTGTGAAATGTAATTAAAAAAATTTGTATTTCAAATTGTGCTCTTTGTGTGTTTAATTTGTTGTTCCCATTTGAGGGACCGATTTGCACTTCTATAGTGGAGTCAAAAACACAAGTAGCCATAACAAATTTATGGCCTTTTTTTCTTTAAGATGATTATTATTAATTTCAGTAATAGTCAAAATCAGGGCTAATAAAAAGAGGGCAATTCAACAATGAGAAAATTAACAATAAATCTGGTGATTGATTTGTGGATGTGCTGTTTCCGGCTAGCACACATACTGACTATTATATATGCAGTGAATCACTTCATGTAGTGTATGTCAACAACCATATTAAGGTACATTTAGTATGCAGTAAGCATATGACTGGAGAGTGCAATATTCGACATCATTTTGACTTTATTTTCAATATTATTTTCTAGTGCTGTCCAGGCATTCCATTCTACTGAATATGCTGTGACATTTACACCCTCGAAATCCATAGCAGGCTAATTGCGCCGCAAATATGCATCCATTTATAAGCTTAGGTTACCTGGAGCTGGGGATATTTGATAAGAGAAAATTTTCTTTCATTTTGTTCTTCAGAAAGAACAATTGTATTTTGGAATAGGGATGTGATTGGTCTTTTGTTTCGTTAGCTCTTTTTTTGGTCAAAATGTTAATTAGGCATCCAGCAATTTGATAGGCCTCCAATTAGGCTGATTTACACCAGGCGCAGAGGGCAAAACGGTCAAGCAAGGAAGTGACAACAAGGCACAGAAACTTCTAGAATTACAATAAGAGCACTCAGTTTGTTAGAGGTTGTTATTCAATTTGTTAGACATTTCTGTTAGAGCAAGCTATATGGAAGGGGAGAAACGAAAGGCAGAGGGAGAAAAAAATAGTGAGTCACTGTGGAGACTACCAGCTTCTCGAATTGCTGGAATTATCTTTTAATTCTTGTATTTGCAGTTTACCGTCTAGTGAAATAGTATACAGAAAATTCCAAAAATACACTGTGTCCATTTCTTGTTACTAACCCAGCCCATTTCCTTATTAACTTGTATCAGAGAACTCCGATCCAACAACACCATGACCCTCACCGACAGAGCTGTAGTCTTGGAACAGCAAGTGGCGGACAATCATCGCGAAATCCAGACCGGAATGGCGACTATGAGAACGGAATTTCACCAGCTCCACTTCGAACTAATGGAGAAATTTGATCTCGTGCTCCAATCATGGAATGTGCAGGAGAGGGAGAGAAAGGAAAAGGGGGCGACCACCATCAAACCTCTAACTTTTTCACCAAATTCAGGGGAAACCCAGGCAAGTACGGAGCGAGGTCATAGCAGTGGAGGAGCTATGGAAACCGGGTGGCGTTGGGATTCACGGATACGTCGACTAGACATACCCATGTTTGATGGTCAGGACCCAGATGGGTGGATTTTCAGGGTGGAACGCTATTTCATGGTCAACCGAATGACGGAGGAGGACAAGAGAGAAGTCGCCGCCATCTGTTTGGAAGGGGAAGCGTTGGCCTGGTATCAATGGGAAGATCGACGTCGACCCATTGTGAATTGGCAGGAGTTGAAGCTCCGGTTGCTGTGACGTTTCCGTTTGTCGCAGGAGGGGTCCCTTTGTGTTCAGTTTCTGGCCCTCCGTCAAAGAATATCGCCGACAGTTCGAGATGTTGGCCTCACCGTTACAGAACATCTCAGAGGAGGTGTTGGAAAGCAACTTCATTAATGGGCTGAAGGCTAGTATCAAAGCAGAGGTCCAACTACTTAAACCAGAAGGCCTGGAGCAGATTATGGACTTGGCCTTAAGGGTGGAGGAGAGGAACAACATCCTCAGATTTGGCCCAAATAGCCTTGGCCCATATAAATCTAGATTTAACCCAAGCTCTAACCCATATCCAACCCAACAACCCGCAACCATTCTGAAACATTCCACTTCCGTAAACAACACTTCCACCTGCCCTAATTTCATCCCAAAATCACAACCCTCCGTCAAACGACTCACTGATGCCGAACTGCAATCCAAACGGGAGAGGGGACTCTGCTACCGCTGTGATGAAAAGTTTACCATTGGACACCGATGTAGAAACAAGGAGTTGCAGGTGATGGTGATTAGGGAGAACGAAGAAGAAGGAAGTGCAGGTGTCGAAATGGTGGCAGAAGATGAAGCGCTGGTCGGTGAGCTTACAGATGCCGTCGGTGAGGAGTTTTTGGGAGTCAGTCAAGCCGTCGAGTTGTCTATTAATTCGGTGGTGGGCCTGACGACTCCTGAGACCATGAAACTGAAAGGATTAATTGGAGGAAGAGAGGTAGTGGTATTAATTGATTGTGGCACCTCTCACAACTTTATTTCGGTAAAAGTGGTCCAGCAAAGTGACCTTCCGTTATCAAGGACAACTGGTTATGGCGTAATCATGGGGACCGTACTCACTGTTAAAGGGGAAGGCATATACAAGGGGGTGAAGCTTCAGCTACAAAATTTGACCGTGGAGGATGACTTTTTATCCTTGGAATTAGGGAGCTCAGACGTCATCTTAGGAATGCAATGGTTGCGTACCATGGGGGAAATGAGTGTGAACTGGAAGAACTTGACCATGACCAACGTAGCAGGTGGAAAGGTTACCTTGACCGGGGATTCGAGTTTGAGCTGAACATCTGTATCCTTGAAGTCTATGTTGAAAGCACTTAGGGCACAAGGGCAGGGAGTTTTTCTCGAACTGGGGAACATTTCAGTAAGGGCTGATATGACTCCTCTGAGGCCCTCAGATAGTATCTCCGAAGTGCTGCACGACTTGGCTGCTGTTTTTGCAAGTCCCAGTCAGCTTCCTCCCTCGAGAAGTTGTGACCATGCCATCAACTTACAACCGGGGACTTCCCCAGTTAGTGTTTGGCCTTACCGTTACCCCTACTTCCAGAAAAATGAGATAGAGCGACTGGTGCGTGAAATGATGGCGGCAGGCCTTATTCAGTATAGCATCAGCCCCTTTTTGAGCCCAGTTTTATTGGTGAAGGACGGGAGTTGGAGATTTTGCGTGGATTATCGAGCCTTAAATAAAGTCACGGTCCCGGATAAATTTCCAATACCTATCATCGATGAGTTGTTGGATGAGCTCAATGGGGCAACTATATTTTCCAAAATAGACATGAAGTCGGGATACCACCAAATACGAGTGAGGCCAGAAGATGTTCCGAAAATGGTGTTCCGAACACCAGGGGCATTATGAGTTCCTGGTCATGCCATTCGGGCTGACGAATGCTCCAGCAACGTTCCAATCTATTATGAATGATATTTTCAGAAATTACCTTCACAAAACCGTTTTGGTGTTTTTTTATGATATACTGGTATACAGCCGCACGGAGGAGGAGCACCGGGAACACTTGCGTATAGTACTACGCATACTCCTAGATAATCAGTTGTATGCGAATGAGAAGAAGTGCCTTTTCGGGCAAACGACAGTAGAATACTTGGGGCACATCATTTCAGGGGAGGGAGTAGCAGCTGATGAAACCAAAGTGGAGGCTATGAGAGATTGGCCTAGACCGAAATCCCTTAGAGAGTTGAGAGGATTTTTGGGAATTATCGCCGGTTTGTCAAGTCTTATGGGAGCATCGCATGGCCACTAACACAGCAATTAAAAAAGGACAGCTTTGGCTGGAATGAAGAAGCAGAGGCTGCCTTGGTGAAATTGAAGCAAGCAATGATGGCAGTGCCAGTTCTGGGATTGCCCGACTTTTCACAGCCCTTTGTGGTTGAGACAGATGCATCCGGCTATGGATTGGGTGCAGTTCTGATGCAAAGACGGAGACCTATTGCCTACTTCAGTCGAGTGCTTCCTCCACGAGTTAGGAGTAAATCCATCTATGAAAGGGAGCTCATGGCAGTGGTATTCGCAGTACAAAAGTCGAGACACTATTTATTGAGGCGTAGATTTGTGGTCCGAACCGATCAGCGCAGCCTCAAATTCTTACTCGAACAACGTGAAGTTAACCTGGAATATCAGAAGTGGTTGACCAAGTTGTTAGGATTTGACTTTGAGATTGAGTACAAACCAAGGTTGGAAAATAAGGCAGCTGATGCTCTCTTTCGAATAGATGCGACGGCGACTATAATGGCTATGAGTGTACTGTGTGCAGTGTAACTCAGTGAGGTCAGGAAAGCAGTGGAAGAAGACGCTGAATTAGGGGCAATCGTGACTTCCATCTGTAAAGGAGAGCCTGCCCCTCTAGGGTATGTTTTACTTCAAGATAACTTGCTGTATAATGACAGATTAGTGCTGCCCAGGGCATCTCCATTGGTGCAGGTTGTGTTACATGAGAGCCATGATAGTACAATAGGAGGACATGGGGGGTTCTTGAAAACCTTTCGACTAGTGGAAGACACATTTTACTGGAAAGGAATGAGAAGGGACATTAGAACCTACGTCACAGCTTGTGCAATCTGTCAACAAAATAAGTACTCGACCCTCGCCCCAGCTGGGTTACTCCAACCCTTGCCTGTGCCTGATAAAGTGTGGGAGGATATCTTGATGGATTTTATAGAAGGGTTGCCACGTTCTGAAGGGTATGATTCCATTTTAGTGGTGGTTGACCGTTTAAGCAAGTACGCACATTTTATTGGGTTGAAGCACCCGTTTACAGCGCCTTCAGTTGCAGTCACTTTTACTAGAGACATTGTCAAACTTCATGGGTTTCCTCGTTCTATAGTCTCTGATCGAGACAAGGTGTTTTTAAGTCAATTTTGGGGAGAATTGTTTCGGCTGCAAGGGACTAAATTAAAGTACAGTTCCGCTTACCATCCTCAAACGGACGGACAGACCGAGGTCGTCAACAGAGGGGTGGAGACGTACCTGCGATGTTTTGCTTCAACTAAGCTTTGACGATGGTATCATTTACACTGGGTTGAATTTTTCTATAACACCTCTTTCCATGTGGCTGCCCAATTCACACCTTTTCGCATCCTGTATGGGCGTGATCCCCCTCCATTGATTCGGTTTGAGAGAGGGACCACAGCAATCTCATCCCTAGAGCAACAAATGCTTGAGCGAGACAAGATTTTAGAGGAATTAAGGGTGCATCTACATCGAGCTCAACAACAGATGAAACTAGTAGCGGATAAGCATAGAAGGGATGTGGAATTTGCCACAGGTGAGTGGGTATACGTGAAAATGCGGCTGTACAGGCGCAAGTCGTTGGTCACACGCTCCAATGAGAAACTAGCTCCGTGTTTTTATGGTCCTTTCAAGATAGTGGCAAGAGTGGGGAAAGTGGTCTACCGTCTAGCTTTACCAGTTCATACTCGTGTTCATCCCGTTTTCCATGTATCACAACTAAGAAAGGTTGTAGGAGATGCGCATGTTATCACTCCATTACCTATTCAAATGGGAGAAGACTGGGAATTGTTTGTGGAACCAGAGTTGGTGCTGGGGTACAGACCACATAACCAGAGGACATCTGCAGGAATGGAAGTGCTAATTCAGTGGAAGGGTTGATCTCCAATGGAAGCAACATGGGAGCCATTTGATCTGATTAATCAGCAGTTCCCCACCTTTCACCTTGAGGACAAGGTGACTGGGGTTATTTGATAGGCCTCCAATTAGGCTGACTTACACCAGGCGCAGAGGGCAAAACGGTCAAGCAAGGAAGTGACAACAAGGCACAGAAACTTCTAGAATTAAAATAAGAGCACTCAGTTTGTTAGAGGTTGTTATTCAATTTGTTAGACATTTCTATTAGAGCAAGCTATACGTAAGGGGAGAAACGAAAGGCAGAGGGAGAAAAAAATAGTGAGTCACTGTGGAGACTACCAGCTTCTCGAATTGCTGGAATTATCTTTTAGTTCTTGTATTTGCAGTTTACCATCTAGTGAAATATTATACAGAAAAATCCCAAAAAAACACTGTCCATTTCTTGTTACTAACCCAGCCCATTTCCTTATCACAATTCTGCAGTTTCTTGTAGATAATAATACTTTTGTTTCTGTATATATGTTAGCTAGAACATCCCTCTTACACAATTGCGAAAACTTTTGCAGCAGTTTTTCCATTTGCTGGGTGGCCTTAATATTAAAACCTACGTTGCACGGACACGGACATGGACACGTGGGTGCTTGCCCAAGAGGTGTCTTTAAAGCAAATTAGTAATTTGAAAATTATAAATGGAACAAGAGGGCATGTGGCTTGTTAGATAATATCCTCAAGTGTCCCATGAGTGTTGGAGTCTGCTAGTAGGAGTGTACGTAAATCAAAAGTTAATAGTACTTGAAAATATTGGAACTGCTTGGAAAAGTAATGAATGCAAATTCATTAGACTGAAGACCTTTAGAAGTGGCTTTATTTGGTATCAAGTTTAAGCCCTTTTATTGTTTATTATCATACAACTAAAATTATTTTTCTGTGATGTTGCGTGTGGATTTTGTCTTTATTTTTTAGCAATGTTAGTAAAACCAAATAAGCTCGGTCTTTAATACTATTTCACAGTTTTAGCAATGCTATTAAACTGTGAAATTATTCTATTTTAGCAATTTGGATTGCGTATAAATGGTTTTTAAGCAATTTTATTTAAAATTTCACTTGATTTCTTCATCTTCACACCAGTAGTGACTTCTACATCCTTTCATGAGAAATCTTTAGAGACAGTGGACTCTGAGGTGATGTATTTTTCATTCTTTCTGCGGATTTTTGAAAAGGAATATAGTTTGGTTCCCGCCTCTTGAGCATAACCGGTTATACAGTAGAGGGGAAGGAAAATGAAGGGGCAAAGAAGAAAGTGAATAGGGGGAAAGAGAAGGGAGGGTGGCATAAACACGAGAGAGAATGGATTATGTGTGGCTGAGATTTATTTTCAATTAAACATGATGGCATTGGTAATGACATATAATTATGTGGTACTGGGATGAGAGAAAAATGAAGGTTCTTGATGTGAAAACACCGAAAAATCAAAGATTAAGAATTGTATATTTTTATTTGTTTTTAAAATTAATAAAGTAAAAAATTATGTATTTATTGTTGTTTTAAATATAAATTAACATCATAACTCATTATTAAGTTACCTTATTTTATAAATTATTAGAGTATAAATATATTTTTAATTAATTATTTTTCACCTATTGTTCGACCGTGATTGAACCCTTTTGACCGTTAACCCATTACCTTTTCCAGTTTAATGACTGGGTTTTTTTTAGTGTCATTCTGAAGTTGATGCTATACCCTTAAATGATTGCTGAGCAGAATATATTCATCAATCTTGCAGAAAGCAGTTGCTGGACTGAGACGAATTAATTTGGAAGGCTTGAAATGGAGAGTGTTTGATGCAAAAGGACAGGTTTAAAAACACACCTCTACCTGGAAGTCTTGATGAACGTGGACCACTATACTGTATTTACTAGTCGTGAACATTTTGTGAATGACGTGATTTACTCTTTCATTAGGTCCTCGGGAGGCTAGCATCACAAATATCAACTGTGGTTCAGGGCAAGGATAAGCCTACATACACACCCAATCATGATGAAGGGGATATGTGCATAGTAATCAATGCAAAAGATGTATGTGTCACTGGGAGGAAACTAACTGATAAGTTCTACCGTTGGCATACTGGGTACTTGCCATTTTTTATTTTTCTTCCGCTGATTTAGTTTCATGATCTTGTCCGGGTGTTATTATGCTGTTTGAGTACTGATTTTGTGCTATATGAAATATTAAAGATTACGTAGATGGCTATGATTTTACTGTGCAAATTCTAGATTTCTGACACAATAATTTTAATTATGGGAAATGTTATCAGATGATTAACCTTTGACTTCGTAGGTATATTGGCCACCTTAAGGAAAGGAGTTTGAAAGACCAGATGGCCAAGGATCCTACTGAAGTAATTCGCAAAGCTGTGCTACGCATGCTTCCTAGAAACAAATTACGTGATGTGAGTTGGTACTTTTGAACACATTTTTCTTCTCCTATCAAAATAAATACTTAAGGCTGTTAGTGTATGTTAGTAATAGTTTCTCTCTTTCCGTAACTGTTCAATCACTGGTCACTGTATGGTGGTTGTTTTCGTGGGGGGAGCAAAAGATATTCGCCTTGAAGGTCGTTGAACATGCGTGCTTATAAGTTTTAACTGCCCCTGGACTCGTCTTAAGTCTAAATATGACTTTTTAAAAGGTGACTTTTTATTTTTTATTTTATTGAATGGGGCTGGGGGAGTAGATATGTTCACTAAAATTGCAAGTCCAAGATCTATTGTTATCTTAATTTGACATGGAGTGCATGATTCAAGTTGGCGACTTTTGAAATGTTATATTCGATATATTACAAGAAGGCTTTCTGTGAGTTACCAATCATTTCGTGTTCGGTCGTACAACACAGTTTATAATCCTTAATTGTCATTGCTTGAATCTCAAAACCGAAGTTCAGTAGTTTTGTTGAATGATTTCCCTTAGCACCATTGCTTTTTTGTGTAGGATAGAGAGAGGAAATTGAGTTACCAATCATTTCGTGTTCGGTCGTATAACACGGTTTATAATCCTTAATTGTCATTGCTTGAGTCTCAAAACCGAAGTTCAGTAGTTTTGTTGAATGATTTCCCTTAGCACAATTGCTTTTTTGTGTAGGATAGAGATAGGAAATTGAGGATATTTGCTGGCAATGAGCACCCTTTTGGTGACAGGCCTCTTGAACCATATGAGATGCCTCCTCGACAAGTGCGTGAAATGCGGCCCCGTGCAAGACGAGCTATGATTCGAGCTCAGAAGAAAGCCGAACAACAAGAACAAGGTGTTAGCACATACACAAGAAACGGCAAAAAGAAGGAAGAGGAAGATGCAGAAGTTGGTGAATGAATAAATGATTAAAATTTGACCTTTAATAACGTTGCCATGGAATTCTCGTTGGCTAGTGTCTGAAACTGCTATTTTCATTTGCCTGTATTGTTTTTTAATATTGTAATGTGATAGTAGATTGAAAATGGTGTGAATTGAATAATTTTTGTGCCGGGGGACTTTTTTAGCTAGCTAAGATGTAACTACTTTTCATTTTCGTCCATATTCTCTCAACAAAATAATTTTACACGTAAATTCAAAATTTTTTCTATTTTTTAATCACGTATTCTCAAAAAAATAACTATTATAAAATTTGTTTTTTTTTAAAAGAAAAGGGCTCGAACAAGCTCTAAGTTTGACTTGTTTTTAAGAAGAATCAAACATGTAATCGAATTGTGGTGGACTGATATTGGAAGAGAATTGATGAGTATGCACTTAAACAGGACTAGATGACTAACGTGGGTGAAAGGGGAATGTGTTGAACCGCTCGACCCACGTAAAACCTTCAATTTGGATGTCTACTATCTCGATGGACTTGCTATGGAAATCAGAATGCTATTTTCTTGGCCCCATGATGAATTATTGGGGGAATAAATGTGGCATTGTGGCGTCTACCATTCTACCTTCAAGAAGTGCGATACCAAAAATGAGTAGATAATCGCATTTTATTATGTTAGGAAGTGATTTTAAGCTACGAGTGCTATGAAATGTATGGATAAAAATAGGCAATGCAAAACGTCACTTGATTTAATAGGTCCACCATGTGAATGCATTGTGTCATACGTACAACAATACAGTAGGTTGTTGGAAGTTTGTTGAATCAGAAAGTTTCTTATAGATTAAAGATACTTTAAAGCATACTATTTTTAATTGAAGGAAAAATGAAAGCTAAAAAACACATTTATCTAGTTAGATTGAGAAGAGAGGCTGCTCAAGCAATTTTGAGGCATTAGTTGAATTCTCTTGGACATTTTCAATAATGATGAGTAATAATAATATATTATGTGGTTTCATTAAAAAGAAAAAAACGAAATATAAACTCTTTAACACGAACGTAAATATTTTACTAAAATCCGATGTTTGGCAAACAAAATATATCATTAAAAATAAACTAAATATTAACTCTTAACAGGAACATTTGTATTGAATTGATAGTATTAGAAAAATCTGTTGAGAATTTACTTAATCATGCACAACGGAAAATAAAATAATTTTCAATTTCCAACACAAATCTGTTTTGTGTTTAGATAAAAAATGTGATAGAAAATATACTTTTATTGAATTCTGCAAACACGAACAATTTTCAATTCCCACCACGAATAATCACGATCTGTAATTCACAATTGTCTAATTGTCCAACCTCCAATGGAAATCCACACAGGGAATAAGAATGGGAGAATTATGGTTTCTCTTTTCTTGTACCAGCAAGATAATGAATTGTGTTTTATTCAATTTTTCTGAAATCTTAATAGCTTATTAATATAATTCCAAGTGGGATTGGTCCGTCTCTTTACTTAACCTGATCCAATATTTAATTAATATAATTGATTAAATTTAGTCCATGAATTAATTAATCAAATTAATTAATTAGGGTCATTAACAAGCAACCAAATTAATTAATTGTCAAACACTTGTTAATTAATTAATTGGTGAATCTCATTTTTCTGATTCTCCTTTTATGTGTGACCTATTATATTCTCGATCACGATACCTAATAATGTGAATTATTATTTTGATCTAATCAAAATCGATAAATTAAAATATTCGTCATCTCAAATTGATATCTAGCAATGTGTCGGGTCATACATGTGACGGAAAATGTCATGTATGACAAACCAAATTTGTTTGTTTACTGTGAAACTATAGTCCATTCGTTAATATGATCCGATCAATTTCGAAATATGAATGTCTGTCAATCACAATTATCGATTATATCTTTTATCTTACTATTAAGTCAATGTAAGTTGAAAACTTCTTATCGACTTATGAGTACAACTTGACCAAGAATTTCGTTATTAACTTAACTGAATGAAATGTAGATCATAATCTCTTACCATCTAAGAGTAACGAATCCTCTATTGATCATTAATAACCTTCATATGATTATTGACATATCCGAATGATGTTGTATTGGTGACCTTTGGCAGAACAACGTTCAACATCATCAAATTATAATTGTTATCATATAAGACATTATGACGACCTCAAGTCGAATGCCCAATTCCACTACTGAACGTTAGAGATTAACTACTGACACTCAAATAGTTATCAATGCAGAATTTTCCCAGTGGTGTCACCACACTTTAGTTTGTAAGATCAAATACTTACTTCATAAGTAAGAAATGCCACACGTGATTGTCTATCCGTAATAACAATATATGTATCTCGTTATTACTTATGACCATAGATGATATAAGATTCAGTTATATATAATTTGTATCTTATAATCACAACTCTTTGTGATTAACAAATTATTAAGATTTGAATCTACGGACTCTATTATTTAATTTAATGAAATATTAATTAAGTAATAGATCTGCTATAAAATTGCATCAATTAAATATTAAAAGTATTTATGTCCAAAGTTGAATGAATCTAAGGTATAAAACTTACAAGATGAAGAGCAATGATCATGTTTCACCTGTATTAAACTATATATATATATATATACATACACACATACATTTTTTTTTTTTAGTTGCACAACTATTGATCACATCATATACTCAAGTTTATCTCGAGTGTTCAGTGGACAACATAGCTAATTTATTCAATTTTTCTTAGGACATATTTGATCTCAAATCAGGGGCGGAGGGGAAGGGGGTCCTGGGGGGGGACCAGGACCCCCCTCAATTTTTTGACAAAAAATTTTATTTTTTTATTTTTTGGGCTCAAAATTTTATTTTTTTTAAGTTGTAATCCAGCCCATTCAACCATTCAGCCCCAGCCCAATAGAAAAAATCAAAACCTTCACACCCGTCTGCTCCCATTTCATTTCACTTCTCCTTTCTGAATCCCTCTCCCGCTCTGCACAGCTGCTGAATCCTCGATTCTCCCCTTCCTTCAAACTGAGAAAGAAGCAAACCAATTCTCGAATAGCAGAGGCGAAAACCAGACTGCAAACTAATTCTCTGCACGACTGCACCGCTGCTGATTTTCATCCACCTCTGCTCCGAGTGCTCTCCACTTCCTTCTTCGAAGGTTAGGCTTACAAACCCATCAAGAATGCTTTGATATTTTACTCAGCTTAACTGTATGATTTGTTGTCGAGTATTTATTTGGTGGGTTGCTGAAATGGGGGAAATTGGAGCAATCTAGGGATTTAGAGCTGGCGGCTGGCCCTTTTTG